>UELV01101449.1:0-11744 GCA_900490015.1 Megastigmus stigmatizans
GTGTAAGAAAAAATTTTTTTAAGTGTTTAATTTCATTGCGAAAAATTCTGAAGCGTGCGAGCATTAATATAAAAGCGATATAATATAAATATTTAGTGTTTGTAAAATAAATAATCTCCCACATAGCATGAAATATTTCTGCAAGGTTTCTGCAAGGTTTCTTTGAAAGGTTTGAAACCTTTCAGAAACATTTCACTGAAAGATTTTTGAAATATTACTATGTCCGTGCAGAGAACCTGCAGAAATATTTTATGGAAACATTGTAGAAAGGTTTTCGAGAAATGTTTCTGGAAAAGTTTCTACAATGTTTCCATAAAATATTTCTGCAGGTTCTCTGCACGGACATAGTAATATTTCAAAAATCTTTCAGTGAAACGTTTCTGAAAGGTTTCAAACCTTTCAAAGAAACCTTGCAGAAATATTTCATGCTATGTGGGTAAAATTAATAAGAAAATAAAATATTAAATCCGATTACAATTGAGAATGATTAAAAGCGATTCATTTTCTATCGACTGCATGGAGATAGTCGATTAAATGTATTAAATTCGATTAAAATAGATTGAAAATGAATCGCTTTTAGTCGATTTCAATCCGCCTTTTTCAGCAGGGTAGCCTCTTTGGGGAGAATTTGCCCTTCTAGAGTTACTAGAATGGTAGAAGTTGGAATTATCGTAGGCTCTTTGTTTTCTTCCTTTAATTGTTATTTTCTTATTAAATCTTTTAATGTTTCGGACTTTTATTGTGCCTAGGGGAGAATAGACTTCTAAGTTTTCTTGAATTTCCTGTTCACATAAATCTGTTGGAACATTTTTGATTATACCCTGTCTAGAAATTAGGTGATTAGGGATAACAGCGTAAAGGTTTTGATCCTTTAGTGATTCCGTGGATAGAATTTTGTTAGCAACATCTCTATTGTTGGAGTAAACACATATTTTATTTTTGCTTAATGATTTAATATTTGATATTTCATTTTTAAATTCATTCACCAGAAGTTTTCCTATTTTTATAGTTGATATATTTCTATCTAGTTGTCGTTGTTGAGAGGATATTTTATTAATTGGTATTTATGATTGTCGGTTGCTTTTACCGGTTGAATAAATATTTTAAATGGGGCTGTATGGGAGCTATTATATATATATATTCAAGGCATTTTGAGTATTTTGGGAATTTTGTACTTGGGTTAGGTTATGTTGACTGGAAGATTTCGTAGATGTTTCTGGTGCATAGCTATTAGGTGCTTTTCTTTTTGGATCGAGTTCGTTTTCATTTTCACTTTGGGTGAGGTTAAGTCTGGGATTCTTTAAGTTTTTTTCCGTACTTTTGGAACATTGTCTTTTCTTTTGAGACAAAGGGTCTAAAATTGTATTTACGCTTTTGGTAATTTCATTATAGGAGGAGTCCATTTCAATGTCTCGACTTTCCGAAAAATTAATGTTGGTCTGCATTTTTGTAGGTTCTTTTATAACACTATATGGTTAAGGTTTGGGTTGAAGTTAAATGGATCAGTGTTTGGTTGCTCTTCTGTATTTAAATTATATATTTTCTTATTATTATAGAAAAATTTGTTTTCCATTACTTGTCGTATTTACACGTGTGGCGGCAATGTAGCTCCCGCCCCGAGAGGGGAAGATTATGCGAGATTCAATGAATCGTCTTCTATTTTTTATATTTTTTATATTTTCTATTTTCTATAGTATAACTGTATTTTGGATGAATACCTATACTTCTAAAGACAAAAACCTTTTTTCCTTTTATATTTTATCGTAATTTATTGACTATTTCCTTTAGCTCAACGTGGATCTCAGGTAGTCCATTCGCCATTTTTCCAGAAATACCTAACAAGTTGTTAAAATTGTTTTCTAATAATTCTAATCTCCAAAATCAATGGAATTACTTGATATACTTATCACATTTCTAGAATTCACCACATTATAGGATTTCAACATTTGGCGCTACTGTCAGCTACCAACTACTCAGATTCGTATCCGGGGGTGCACATTCCGGGCTATAACCTATAACTTCTGCTGAAAGCCTACTACAGGGCACAGGTTATAAAACGAGTTGACGCGTATACCCATCTACTTTAACTATACAATCCCGATAGTATTGTACTCGGCTCATAACACTATTCATCTCTGGAAGGATTAGCGCGCGGCGCCTCACCTCGTCGTCATGAAGCTCGTCGATAACGTGGTGCGGAGCTTCAAGGTGGCCAAAATCTTCCGCGAGAACTCCGACCGTATAAATAGCATTGACTTCTCGACGACCGGCGACACGTTGATATCATGCTCCGAGGACGATCAAATTGTCATCTACGACTGCGAAAAGGGCACTCAAATGCGCACTGTCAATTCCAAGAAGTATGGCGTCGACCTCATACACTTCACCCACGCCAAGAACACGGCGATTCACAGCAGCACCAAAATTGACGATACGATTCGCTACCTAAGCTTACATGATAATAAATACATACGTTACTTCCCAGGTCACACGAAGAAGGTCGTTTCACTTTGCATCAGCCCTATAGAAGATACATTTCTTTCAGGTTCTATGGACAAATCACTTAGACTATGGGACTTGAGATCCCCCAATTGCCATGGAGTCATGAATGTTTCGGGACGACCTGTGGCTGCTTACGATCCTGAAGGATTGATCTTTGCTGCTGGTGTCAATTCTGAATCCATCAAATTGTATGACCTGCGTAGCTTTGACAAAGGACCGTTCACCAACTTTAAACTCTCACATGAAAAGGAATGCGATTGGACCGGATTGAAATTCAGTCGAGATGGAAAAACTATTTTAATATCTACTAATGGAAGCATTATTAGACTCATAGATGCCTTTCATGGAACTCCACTGCAAACATTTACAGGTCATCTCAACAATAAGGGAATTCCCATTGAAGCCAGCTTCAGTCCAGACTCGCAATTTGTATTTAGTGGTTCGACAGATGGTAGAGTACATGTTTGGAATGCAGATACTGGTTATAAGGTTTGCGTTTTAAATGGAGACCATCCAGCACCGGTACAATGTGTACAATTCAATCCTAAATACATGATGCTTGCATCTGCTTGTACCAATATGGCATTTTGGCTACCGACTGTGGATGATATGGCATAATGAAGATAATAGTAAGGTATCAAGTGTAAAGAAACAAGTCTCAGAAGTGACGTAGGAAAAGTGGAATTGGATGCATTGAAGAGCAGATAGTTGTTGCAAGGCAAATTGCTGTCTGCAATTTTTAAATGAATATTGACATTTAAAGTCCATACATATGGAACATCCTATTTTTCCTTTTCATCGTAATCTTCATCTTTAGTGACAACATGAACACTATTAAAATTAATAGCATTGTTGTGCCACGAGATTGTAATTGCAAGTGGCTAGATTTTTTACATTAGCCGACTCAAGATGTTGACTAAATACTAAAGTATTTGAATATGTCGTCCACGTGAGGTTATTCCCTACAAAACTATGTTTGATGAATTTTACGATATCATTTCATAGTCATTTCGTTATATGTACAATGTACACAGGCTTATTGTCTCATAAATACTATAGGTCATATCAAGTTTGCAGCATTTCATAGTATAGCTTTTCATTTACATTTATTCAATACAATTATCAAACCTGTTTTTTAATGTGCACATAAACATTTTTAACTTAGTGTTAGCAAAAAAAAATATGTATTTTTATTCTAACGACTAATTTAAAATTTTGTTATCGATGTCAAGAAAACTAATATATTTTTCCATATTGATTTGATCTTTAAATGAAATTTGATTATTTGTACAAAAACCACAAATATAGAGTAAAATTAATTATAAATCAAGAAAATATAAACAATTTTATTGAAATTAAAATTCAATTTAGTTACATATTTATTTACTTTTGTAATATTTTTAAATTATATTTAATTCATCTTTTTAAATGTAGACAATGTAGCCTTGTGCGCCAGATGTTTGATAAAATAATGTTATAACTATCTGTTTTGTATATTAAACAGATAGTAAGCTTCCTTATTACATGTGGTGTAAAATAAATATACTGCCGTAATTTCATCAATCGAGCAAACTGTATACATTTGTGTGTATGATAAGGCACCACGTTTTCCATAAAATTCCATAATGATTATATTGTAAACTATGTGTAAGGTAGCACTATAATTTACGCCCTGATGACATGTGTGATAGACGTATTGCGTTTGTCAAGATGTAACTTGTTTATGAGCGAACGAGTGTGTGTGTGTTCTCTGTAAAATAGTATTTTTATAACAAAGCAAAGATGAATTGTGAAGTGTAGTTCTAATTATAATTATAAATCAACAAACGTGTTCGACGTCGCACAAGACTTTACTCACTGTCATCTAGAGGGAACTGTGTAAAAAAATTGTCAAATTGACGATCAAAAAGCTTTCTTTTTATATGAAAATAGTATCTCAATAAAAGTAAAATAAGTTCCATTAAATACATGTCTATAGATTATATCTCTGGACATTTTACTGCCAGCAAATTGAGTGATATAATCTTTGAACAATATTTTCTTCTCTTGAATTCAGATTTGTTTTCATATTATTTTATTACTAAATTTCTAAATAATTAAAAAGTAGTAAACTTAAATAAACTTCTAAACTTCTATAATCTAAGGAGAAGAAACTATTATATAAACATGTTATTATGAATCAAGCCAATTACATAGGCATGTAATTTTCATTGAAACAGATCGAAAAAAAATATCAAATGTTTTTGAACGCTTTTAAATTTTCAACTTTAAAACTTAATCATGCTATTATTTTAATATCTGAAAATGCAAGGATGTATTCATTTTCTGTAGATCAGTTTTATTGATGCGTGATAAATCTATTCATAATAAAACATCTTTTTTGTATACCTCAAACTTTTTTTCCATTATTCCCTCTTTTTATTTTGTTTTGCAGTGGCATTTCAATTATTTTAATAAATAATTTCAAATTTAATTATTTTTAAATAATCTTTGTAATAATTTATTTATGAAAATCATTTATGTTCACATAAATGTCTCAAAATATTTTTACTAATTACTATTTGGAAAATGAGAAACAATAATTTATAAGTAGAAGTAAAAATTATTTTTGTCTGATATTTATGATTCATTAACTTTTAGTTACACTGTCATTTAACGTCTGTATATGATACAATTTTTTGTCTTCTTCAGAGATTAATGTTGGAGCATTTGCCATCAAATCACAACCTTCCATAGTTTTTGGAAAAGCTATTACTTCTCTAATACTAGATGCTCCGCAAATCATAGAAATATATCGATCTAAACCTACATTGTAAATAAATTTTTCATTAATTTTTTTATTATTTTGTAATATCTCGACAAAAATTCAATTAGTTAAGTTTTACCTAAAGCAATTCCACCATGTGGAGGGGCACCACTATTTAAAGCATTCAAAAAAAAATTCATTTGTGATAAATCAATATTTAAAATCTTCATAATTTGTTCTTGGAGTTCTTTTTGATGAATACGTATTGATCCACCTCCAATTTCTGACCCATTTAACACTAAATCATATTGCGATCCCCGAACCTTAAAAAGTAATATATTTAAATTTATAGAAAAACTTTTAATATAAGCATGCATATGTTGTGTATTAAAATTTAAAGAAGACTATAATTTTAAAATCTGTGTAAAAAAAAAATTTCTACAATGAATATTTTCTAGTTCTTTGTGAAATTTACCTTTAAAGGATCTGTAATTAAATGTTGAATATCCTTGGGGTGAGGTTGAGTAAAAGGATGATGTGCAGTTTCTAATGCATTAGTATCACTATTAATTGTAAATAATGGAAAATCAACTATCCATAAAAACATATAGCCAGGAGACCTAATAATTTCTCCTTGTGATTCTAGAATATTTGTGAATTCTGTTCTAAGTCTTCCAAGAAGTTGTCTCTAAATAGGATTAAGTTCTATGAAATTATTTTATTATTTGAAAATTGTAATTGAAATTAGTTGCAACATATATTTAAATAATTCAAAATTCTAATTTTATAATACTCAGAAGGATATTATTTCTTACATATATGGCGAAAACAAATTTATTTCTACATTTGGTAATATATATTGTGCTACTAATTATTTCATTTAATGTTATTTTATGTATTATTATGATACTTACAGCATCTGATTTTGGTCCATAAGTTAAGAACAAAACATCATCTTTCTTTAAATTAAGTATATCTGTAATATTCTTTCTCGTGGACTCTGGAAATAAATTCTTCAGTTCCACTAAATCTAAGTTTGATATTTTTAGTTGAATTGATTTTGTATTTTGAAAAACTTGTTTAGATAGATTATCTAATTTTTTTTTAGCAGATTTAGTAAAAAATTTCTATAAATAGAAAAACCTTTATTATTCCTAAACATATTTGTCTCAATCATATTGTACAACGTGATCTAAAAACTAATTACTTGTTGCGCAGGAAAAACAGTTGCATAAAATTCAAAAGACATGTCAATATTTATATGAATATCTTTTATGGCAGCAGATATGTTGTGAATCTAAAATTATTAAACTAAATTTATTTTTCAAATAATTTTAAATCATTTTTTTATTCAAGGAAATGAACTAGTGAAATTTTTAATAAATGGTAATTATATCTAAATACTTAATGCAATATGTTAATTTTAGTTTTTGGTGTTACGTTTTAAATATTTTCTGAAATTACGTTTGAATGAATTTAGAATTTCCTTAAATATTTACCACAATTCTATATTTATTTAAATCAATATATTTATTTGAAAAAAAAGTTATACCATTAATAATTCAATTGTCTAGAATTTCACTAGTGCTTTCCATTAATATATTTACCCTTCCAGGTATCCTTAAATCAGGGCAATCAGTGCCATACATTTCCATTGCTTCTTCATAAGTTAAACGGAAAAATGGTGCTTGTAATGTTCCAAAAATCTCAGGCCAACTATATACAATTAATTGCTCAATCATTTTCATTACACCCTCTTGATCGACAAATGACATTTCTATATCCAACTACAAATATTAAATATCAATGAATTAAATATATATAAATAAATATAATTATTGTTCATACACTTGTAACTATAATAAATTCTATTATCCATTAAAAGTGATTTACTTGAGTAAATTCAGGTTGTCTGTCACTTCTTGAACCTTCATCTCTATAACACTGAGCTATTTGAAAATATCTATCTATTCCACCAACCATAAGTAGCTGTTTAAATTGTTGTGGACTCTGTACAAGAGAATAAAACTTCCCTAAGTGTCTAGTAGGAACAACAAATTCTTGTGCTCCCTAAATATGAAATTAATTACGAAATAAATTAATTTTAACACAGTAATATGCATATGTATAAAAAATCTATGATACATTAAAATTTTTAAATGTAACTAACTCCTGGAGTTTTTCGAAATAATGTTGGGGTTGCAACATCAACGAATCCGCATTGATTAATTAAATATTCTCTCATTTTCATTGTTACCCATGATCTTATTCTTAAGTTTCTTTGCAAATTCGGAAACCTTAGTGCTAAATATCTATACTGCATTTGTAGTTGTTCTTTTGCCTTGTTGTAATTTCTTATTGAAAATGGCAGGTTTGTTGGAGCCAAATTAAGAATATCCAATGATTCTATAAGCACCTCAATATCACCAGTTGACATTTTTGAATTGCACATTTCTTTGGGTCTTGGAATAACTGTACCAGTTATGCTTAAAACTGTTTCATATGACAAATTTTGTATCTTTTTTGTTAAATCATGATGCTGAAAGGTAGATGATTATTTTTTATCTTTGAATAATTAATTAAAATATACTTGAAAAATTTGTTACTTTTTCATTAACTATGCATTGAGTAGAACCATAAGAATCACGTAAAACAAGGAATTTTCCCATTCTTTGAAACTCTAGCCATCCACAAAGCTGTACATTTTCATCAACATTATTAATGGTTAATTCTCCACAAGTATGTGTCCTATTTACAAATTTATTGACTGGCTCTACATTTTTCTCAGCGTTAATTTTTACTTCTATTGTAGATGGTTCTTGACTATAAAATTTTGTACATGGTGTTATAAAACGTTGAAAGCACTAAAAAAAATTTGAATGTAAATTATTATTGAATTATACTTTTTTATTAAATAAAATAAAATATTAGAAATCAAAATTAGAAAAATAAAAAAAATTAATTGTTTTAGCAATATAAACTGCCAAAGATTTTTCTATCGGTCTTACAGTCTAATCAATTTTAATGGGCAATCAGATTGCCCTTGTTTACAATCACCCCTGCAGATTGCCATTAATATTGATTAGACTGTAAGACCGATAGAAAAATCTTTGACAGTTTATAGTAGATTACAGTCGACATAAGTAATATTTCTTAATGTTTAGCAATATAAAGAATTTTTTATTTACTTTTAAATGTTCTGCCCGAATTGGTTGATATTTTAAAAATCTTTGTTGGCATAAGCATTTCAAGATTCTACTCCTTAATATCATTATTTTCGTACATAGAAAATAGCAGATTATTATCTGCCAAAGCAAAATCCTTTTCCAACTTCCAACTTGAAACTGATAAGTTATAGAGTACCCTCTTCTATTTACCGGGAATACCGGGGAATGGGGATGTGCTATAGGATCAGTAGATTCCTACCTTACCATTAGAGTCCGTAATTTTGTATTGAACAAAATATATAAAGATAAAGATTAATTTTTGGAAAAAACTCTGTCACCCCTCGGTAATGATGTAAACATTATGTTCTATAAAATTCTAACCAGAATTCCCGGAGATTTTTGTCGTCGAAATTTTCTGAAACTGAAATCTGCTGAAATCACATAATATTTACAACATTACCCAGGTAGTGACTGGTGTCAGAGCGTTTTAATTGGGTTCAATTTTTCTAGATGTTTTCGGCCTCTACACAATTTGAGTTCGGACCACTTAATTTTAGTATGAGAGAAAAGCCATATTTTTATTACTAAGTAGCTCAAATATTTTTTAAAATTAATATCAGACCGGATGAGTCCCGAATTTGTAGTCACCAACTTTGAAAAACAGAAATATGGCTAGAGCTGTAATATCAACCTGTAGATGTATTACTGATATTAATTTTAAAAAATTCTTGAGCTTCATACTAAGCGCACTCAAGATCACTTTTTGTAGAGAATTAAAGCAATATTTATTAGTGAAAAACAAGATACATAGTAATAGTAGGTGCAGGTAGGTGCCTTATTGAGCCTTCTACAGTTCTACTCTTTGTCTAAAAGGCACAGGTAGTTTGCATTCGAACTTCGATTACACTTTACACTTGTTAAATATTCGAAGTTGCCGCTTCTTTGAGAAATGAGAATTGAGTTATATACTTATTATATATATATATATATGTTGAGAGTTTAAGAGCGCATCAGCGAATTTCAGTTTTGCGACTTCGCGACAATTGCGACACCTCTGAGCAGTGTGAGTACTTACTTGAGCAGTGAGTTCTGGTGTCGGTATATATAAGAATCTTTGATATAAGGTATATCGTATATCAGTATTCACTATATATTCAGTGTTACTGTCCAGACTGTATATGTATATATCAACTATCAGCACTGTACAACCAACGAATATAGACGCGTACAACGCTATGTATTTAAACCTAAAATCGTTTTGAAAACTATTTTTGGTTGGTGAAAACATTTGCAATGGTAACAAATAGAATATATTAATTGTGAAACATTTTTATTTACTTTTTAATCAACTTTTACTTTTCAGTTACCTTTATCTTTACTACGTACGGCACAAAATCATCCTATGGTATGTTTCTAACCTAAAACTTTCTTGTTAACTTTCATATTTATTTATGCGTATAATTATAAAATGTATTTTGAATTAAGCTGGTAGAATTAAAAAATGGAGAAACATACAATGGTCACTTAGTTAGCTGCGATAACTGGATGAACATTAATCTGCGAGAGGTTATCTGTACTTCTAGAGTAAGTCTTTTTCAAGTATACTTAATTAAATATTTATTCCTTTTACATAATAATAAAATTAAACTAAATTTAAGTAACATCAAACTACTAAATAATTGATTATAATATTTTTGTAAGCATCTAAAACAGTGCTTTATTAAATTTTCAAGCTTTATCACTTTTTATCAAAAAGTTTAAAATAATTTTTTCAACCCAATAATTTAATACAACTTAAAATTAAAATTTTAATCTCAAATGCCAGCATTTTTTTTTTTGTATATTGTAATGGACTTCTTTTATTCAAGTTTTTGAATCGTTTAATTTAAAGGAAATACCTAGTTTTTGAATGTTATACTAAATACCTATAACAAAAAATGAAAAAATGCTTTTGCATGAAAACATTTAGGATGGTGACAAATTTTGGAGAATGCCAGAATGCTATATTCGAGGAAGTACAATTAAATATCTGCGGATACCTGACGAAGTTATTGATATGGTCAAAGAAGATGTTCAAATGAAGTCAAGAGGACGAGGTGAAATGAAAGGCAGAGGTGGTCAAAACCAAAGAGGTGGTCGTGGAGGGGGAAGAGGTACTACATTTTTATAATATAAATGAACTAAATTAAAAATAGTGTATACTAGAGTATTAAGTTATTTTACTAATTAAATAATAACATTACAATAATTTTGTAAATATAAACAGTAGAACAGAAAAAACCATTAGTTGCTTTATACAGAGCCAAATATTGCGAATTTCTTCATAAATATTTTGAACTAATTAAGCGTAGTTAAAACAATTAAGATAAAAATTTTGGAACTAGCAAATCTTAACAAATCTACTTTTTTTAAATTTTTATATTCCTATTTTTTATGCTTTACATAATATATAATATGAAAAAATTATAAGCCATTTCATAAAAATATTTAATTATAGGTACTTTTGGTGGTAGAGGTGGACGAGGGCCTGTACAAATTGGCCGTACTGGTGGTAATCAGGGAAACAAAAACAAAAAATTAAATTAGAACTAGTATTAATTCTATTGTACAATACTTTTTAATTAAGGAAATAAAAAATCTTTTTCATAATAAAACTTTTTATTTCTTTTGACGAATTACATTTTGTTACTTCAAATAATTCTTGAATTTTTTTTCCCACTTATCTTAGTGAAGTAAAATATTTTATATAAATTAAAAAAAGCATTTGCATTAATTTTTAAGTTTTATTACACTAGTTGGAGTACAGGACATATACTGATAGTTGAGAGTCAAATTACATTCAGATAAAAATGTAGCGCATTGATAGTTTTAGTACTATTTAGTTTACCGCCCTTCAACTAAAACAGAAAAAAAAGATCATTGAATGTATGAACATTTATATTTAGTATTGAAATACTGAATTATTATACTAACTGTAAGACGCTAAGTCAATTTCATCAGGAAGTTCCGTGATGTTTACGTCAAATCTTTCTTGTACATCGTTCAAAATTTTAGCATCTGCTTCATCACTAACTAACGTGATAGCCAAACCCTTTGTACCAAAACGACCCGCTCGAGCCACTCGATGAAGATATGTATCAGAATTTTCTGGCATGTCGTAGTTAAATACAATATTTACTCGTTCAATATCCATACCTCGACCGAAAAGATTTGTCGCTACTAAAATACGCTGCAAGAAATATTTAACTTTTAATAAATTTATAAATAACAAAAACTAAATCTTGATACAGTAAATTTCAAACACTCAGTGAGAGAGTTCAAGAAATCAC
>UELV01101468.1:0-13540 GCA_900490015.1 Megastigmus stigmatizans
TGGTGACACTTTTTAGACGTATACATGTACTATTTATTCGAAATGATAAATAGATTGATTTGTCACTCTGAAAAGTTGCCGGTAATCAATTTGTATCAGACGGAGGAAGGCAAAGCAGCACACAAACCACAATTACAAATAAAACTCGAAATAACTATTTATTATATATTGACTACTGATTTAATACGTCTTCAAATATAAAGTTGAGAATAACAAAGGTAAAGGTCACTGTTAGCGCATTCCAGACCTTTCGCAGCGCTCATGGCAAGACGCAACTACTCTCTCTCACGGCTTTCGTAGATCTGACTAAACACGAGTATCGGCCGTTACCGCGCAACATGATGCCAAATCGCGACAATATTTAACGACTAACCACTAATGCGCAACGTTACTAAACTTACAATCGTAACTAACAGACAATTCTTACGTCACAAAACAAGTGGCTTAAACAGACACTAACTGCTCCATCATCAGCGAGGCGTATCATCCGAAATCACGATGATTCTCACACTACTACCTCATCAATATAGACCTTTATTAAATATTTTAAAATGTTCGTTGTATCTGGTTTTATTACATTATACTACGTATTTATTGTATCTTACAATATTATATTCTATGTATTTATTGTATCTTACTATATTATATACCATGTATTTATTGCATCTTACAATATTATATACTATGTATTTATTGTATCTTACTATATTATATACCATTTATTTACTGTATCTTAAAATATTATATACTATGTATTTACTGTATCTTACTATATTATATACCATGTATTTATTGTATCTTATTATATTATACTCATCGTAGTAATCATTTTTTTAATATTGTAAGAAAGAGACTCGTAAGAACAATGTAAAGAAAACGCACTCACGCAACGAAACATTCATATCATCTGTCGATTATGGAATGAAATTATCTAGATAGACATAAATTTTCCCAATGTTATAATTTAGTTGCGCGAAAAATCTGTTTATCCATTATTTTTATTTTTCTTTTGTATTTTCCGGTGAGGACACCGTTTCCGCGGCCTCGGGCGTGTTACGTCCTGAAACGTACATTCATACTTCTCAATCTCATACTACATATCGACCTCTGTCGAAACATCTCTTTAGCTTTAGCAATACGCAAAAGCAAAGAAATCGCAAACTTCAAAGGTCGATTACACACACCTAAATACCATATTTTTTGCGCTGACCTGTCATTACTCGACGGACTCCTGACACACATATCTTTCACTACCTCTCTGGATTTTCGGCAGGATCCGAAGTATCCTGCCTAACCCAGTGAGATACTTCAATTAGTAATTTTCAAGTTTCAATCAACAACAGATCGAGCCAATTGAGCCCATCCCAGTCAGAGTCCATCGAATAGACGCGTCAACTATACGCGATTTTTCTTGATATTTATTAATAAACGATTAACGTTTAAACTGATGGGTCCCTGAGGAGGAGCCGGTGCGGGCTCGAAACGTCGGGCGTTTGGGTGGTGGGGGGCGATCAGATTGTCCTTTACTAATATATGTTTTTTTCAGGTTTAAATATAAGTTTATTTCAGATTCTGCGGGGGTGATTATAAATAAGGGCAATCTGATTGCCCATTAATATTGATTAGACTGTAAGACCAATAGGAAAATCTTTGTCAGTTTATAGTAGAGTACAGTCGACATAAGTAATATTTCTTAATGATTAACGTTTAAACATAAGACTCTGACTCCAATTCTAACCCAACCTCACACTAAACAATTGGATACTAAAGTTATCCAATTGAGATGATAACCGAATCCACAAAAATTATATATATGGGAGCGTTCACCAGAAGCCAGCGGGCGCGCGCAGTGCATTTTTTGCATAAAAGGCGCTCTCTTCAACTCGCCCATAATCCTTCGTTGAGTGTGTCAGAAAAAAACAAAGCATGTATATGGATAGATTTTTTCCTGCTCTTTCTACTGGTACTATTATTTTTACTCCAAAACACTCTTTTCTGGTCGGAAATTTAATTTGAATATTCAGATCATTCCAAAAAAAATATCATTTTGTTTTTCAAAATAAATTTCACCATTCGGAAGTACAAGTCTTAAGCTACAAAACCCTAAATTTCTAAGTTGGAGAAATAAATGGTTCAAAAGTAATAAGGTTAAAAGGACAGCAGCGAGCGGCCGCGCCCGAGCGTGTTCTAATAAACACAGTGCACTGTTTTGTTTTTAGTTTTTTTATTATAATTTGTAGTTTAATTTTTAATTTTGTTATTTTTATTCGTATTCATTTTAATAGGTCTTACGATGGCACTTACTTATTTTTTTATTTGATTTATAGACTCTTTTTCTTTTTTAATTGGTGGTTATAATTGGGAAATTTCAGAAGCTGAGAAACGTTTTAGTTCTAACTTTTTCGTGTTGGTTAATAATTTGATACAATGAAATGATTGAGTTCCAGGGACGGTTTTTGCTGATTCTAGCCTTTCCTTTAGTTTGTCTGCTGTTTTTAAATATTCATCATTGGATAAGAAAAAACAAATAATATTTTCAAAATATTTAGTTGCCCACTCGTAAAGATCATTTGGTGTTAATATATAATTATCGGATAATTCCATCACATGCATTTTTGCCGTTGGCTGTCGCATGAAAGTGCCATTCAGCTTCAATAGAAAAATCTTCATAATGATGAAGAAGATTCTGAAAGTTATGTTTATTTTTAAAGTGTTGGGTAGCTCCATCAGTAAAATAAATGACTTTTTTAATAAGATCAAAAGATTTTCTAATGTAATTAATTAGAATTTCTTGGATCAGGTAAATTCATACGGCATCATGAATTAAATTGTTTGAAAAAGCTAACATGCTTTGGTGTTCAAATTCAGAAATTGATCCTTTATAATAGACATCTATTGTTGCTAAACTACATTGATTATTATTATAATGGAATGATTGTGCTACATCTTATGCGATGAAAGCATAATTTTCCGAAAAATCTAAGGAAATTGAAAATTCTCCTTCGCATAAATCTCTTAAAATTCGCATAAAAATTTGAAAGTAAGGTGGACGTTGTTTCGAGATGAAAGAATGAGTTTTTAATTTATGTAAAAGAGGAAAAATTATATCAATAAATGAGGAATTAGAAACAGTTTCAGTTTGCAATGTAGATCTATCGGTGGTTTTCCAAATTGATAACTTTATTTCATTAATCTCAGAGCTCTCAAGAATTAGTTCTAGATTCTTTTTTTAAAGGTTCAATACCAGGACAATTTTGACACATGTTTAAATAACATTTCGGTGATGGATTTTCACAGACTATTTCTGCAATACAGTCTTTGTAGGTATCCATTTTATTAAAAAAAAACTCCTGATTTTTTTTAAACCAGCTAATAAAAGCTTCATATTTTGATGGTAAACGCACACCCACACACACACCGAATGCATCCCACTTGCACCAGCCAAGACACAATATTTAGGACCACATTCAGCAAATTTACTAAACCCTATTTTCAAACAGTTCTCTAAGATTGTACAAAACAAGTCGTTTTTGTATGTACTTTTTAGCACCATCATCATTTTTTATACATTTATTGTCTTTATAACCGGGCATAATTCTACTATTTTTGTCGTTTTCATAAAAGAGTTACTTGTTCTAAAGTATCATTAGATAATTTTTTATTTCCTCTTTTGTTATCTAAAAAGGATTGATTATTTAATAATTTAGATTTCGTTGCAAGCCAACGAGATGTACTCGAAAATGTAGCTACTTTGCGAGAACTCCAATTTTCGGGGAGTAATTTCAAAAGAACCATCTTTTCATTTTTTGTCAAATTATCATCAAATTGGCAGAAACATTTTTTTCAAATTGGAACTGATTTCTTTACAATCATCTGAGAAACTTCATTTTCTTCCTGAATTTTGGCATCAAATTTTATTCTGTAAGAATCGTAAATTTTCGGATAATAGTAACGCGCAGTGGCCGCTATTTTCAAACGATAGACGGCTCGCTTTTTTCCCAATGCGAATCCAAAATCAGATACCGAACATTTACTATCTGACTAGTTCGACGCGATTTGATTGTTTACCTTCGACTGCGGCCTCACAACAAACACTTTTTGTGGTAAATTGAGTGCCCTGATCAGAAATTATTGCTTTCGGTTTTCCATAATTTTCAATAAAATTATTTACTAACTTATTAAGTACAGTTATTGTAGTCCAACGTACTCGTGTAATTTTTATTTTTACATCGCGCGAAAATTTCTTTCACATCGGGAGGCGCGTCATTATCGTTTACTAATTTCTTGTAACGTCGTGCGCGCCTTCAGGAAAAATTTTGAACATCATTACATGATGAGTTACCATGCGCATTTTCCTTTTTCCTTTTTGGGTAAGATCACAGATCAATATCGACGGAACACACCCATGGTAAAACAGGACACTTCATTCCCCTAGATCGTATCTAGTTATACCTGAACTTGAGTGTGCGTTCAAGTTTAGGTTACGCCATTAGTGCGGCGAGTATTTATATTACCTCAAGTTATATACTAATAGTACGTACCTCTTTAAGGTCAATCATTTTGCGATATGTAAGAAAGATTAGATAGGAAAGCAGACGAACATTAGTGAGAGGGTTTCCGTAAGTAGTTCCCAGCATTTATCCCATGAATCTATATACAACGCTAGGAGTTTAGATATACAAGGACCTATACCTTATTTTATATCTTTACAACGAGCGTTTTTCCTCTCTTATATTATTTTCCTATTTTCATTTTAGTATCTTAAGTAAACCGAAACCCAGCCAGCTACGATCCTTTTGTAAAACAATAAAAAATAAACAGATGCCCAGTCGCGCATCGGGGCGAAGCGATCTAGAGGCGACAAACATGTGTAAGAGTTTACCGAAGGCCACTCGATATCTACGATAAACAGATGTGAGAAAAACCCAAGACAGGCCCCGCAAGTGCAAACCATAAAAACGAAAGGGGCCCGTAAAGAAATTTTCCCATGTTTTTTCCATGAAAAATTGTACGCCTTTCTATCCTTTTTATTTTACGCTAATATGAACCTTTTCAAACATTTAAAATATGCCATAGAATTTAAATAATAAGATATTGCGGAATAAGCGTTTTTAAGTATTTTTAAGTAAACCGATACTTTTTCTCTTGGTTAATTATTATATTTTAGTTTTGCAGCTAATATTGTTTAGAGCTATTAAAAACTGAGTAGTATAATATTTTCAAATAAATGTTTATGAATAATAACTAATACTTTTTATCGTTAGGAATAATTTTTACATTTAAGTTAATATCATGTTCTAATTTTATTTAACAAACAATATCAGATCTTCAAATAAAAATAACTTTACTCAGTTTGTATTTTAACTTTAGAAACTATATAGGAATTAATAACAATTACAACAGTAACCATTTGTATCTTATTATTTAACAGACATTTTAAATGCAAATCACTCTTTATATATTTTTATTTTTAGGTACGAGCGCAATAATTTATATTATTTAAAATGTAAGTATTTATAACCCATAGTTATAAGATTGCGTTCTAGATTTATATTTAATTGTCCTAACGCAGCGTTACATTGAAACGAACAATTATAGCTGATTCATATTTTTATTAATAGAAATTTTTACAAGATTATTTGTCGTTCATTTTTAATTTAATTGTGCAAAATATATTTTATACAAAACATTGTCTTCTTAATTAAAGCAGCGTAATTTAGACTTTCAACAAGTTTAATGTTGACCAACTTATACTTGTTATTTTAAATAGTTTGTAAGCAATAATACACCTTTTTCTATTGTTAGTTTAAGTTAAATATTGTGTTCTAATATTGTTTAGCAAATAAGATTTAGAACCCTAATAGTATAATATTTTCAATTAAAAATAACTTTACTCAGTTTATATTTTAAATTAACTTTTGTAACTACGTTAGAATGAATAACAATAACCAATTGTATCTTGTGAATTACGTTATTACTAGTTAGAAAACATTTATAATACTAAATCACTCTTTATGTATTTTCATTGACAGAAACGAGCAGGGAAAAATTAATTTAAAAATTGAGTGAAATATATCAAATTGTAACCGATAATTATAACGTTCCGTTTTTAACTATATGATTAGTTTATTCTAACTCAGCGTACAATCAAACAAACAACTACAGTTAAATTCATATATTTGCTATTAATATTTTTAAAAAACGATTATTGTTATTTATTTCAGTTTACTTGTACTTAATACATTTTTACACAAAACTATGTTCTCTGAATTGCAGCAATGTAAATTAAACTTTCAACAAGTATAATGTTAATTTAGCGTTATAGTTTTTTTACTTATTATTTTTAATTGTTATAAATAGTAATTAAGCGAGTAATAATGACGATTACATAAAATAGAAGTATGTTAATTCTTAATGTTACGCGGGTAGTTTAATGTTTACTTTAGTAATAATTATCATATGTAAGAGTGAAAACAAGAAACAAATAATGCACTTAATTTTTAAATACTATTTTTAACATTTTTCATTACACAAAGCTAAATAGATACTTTTTATTGAGTTTAGTCACAGAATATGCATGTTTAAGTTAGTAATAATTATCAGTATGTCGGTTATTAAAAGTTCTTATTTACAGTCATTAACTACATGTAATATTTAAAATCCAAGACAATATTAAAAACTACCTAACGTAAGGAGCTATGAGAGCGACAAGGAAAGCGGTACTACTCCCACTCCGACGCTAAGGGATTTTCCAGGCAGTGCAGGCCCAGCAGGTATGAATACAGCCGGAAAATTGTGCAGGGCACTCATTCTCGAACTCAGCACTCTACGAGGCACATCAGACTCAGCACTCTTCGAACTCTATACTACAGCATTCTACCAGTATCAGCATCATTAAAACGTCACAAGGCAGCATTAGAACGTCACGGACCGCAGCAAAATAGCAAGTATTGTATACTTTAAATTTCGTTCGCTATTTAAGTTCCCGCGTGTAAGCAATTTCAAACAACGCAAAATAAACCAAAGTAAGTCTTGAGCCCAAGTTTTTATATTTTACCTTTTATCACTTTCAAATAATATTAATAAACATTCAATATTAAAGAGTTCAATCGTGTATAGCATAGGCTTGGTTCTCTTTCAAACAATATTAATAAACATTGAATATTAAAGAGTCCAATCGTGTATAGCATAGGCACGGTTCTCTTTCGAACATTTATAATTAAATATTCAATATTAAAGAGTCCAATCGTGTATAGCATAGGCACGGTTCTCTTTTAGTTAATATCCAAAAGTTTAGTAAGCCTAGTCGTGGCTTTATAGTAGGTACTAACCAAATTATTTACAGAAGTTAGGGAAAGGCAAGCCTGAGAAAGGGGAGGTTTGCTAGGGTTTTGCCAAACTTTTATTTAGTCACATAAGAAATACCTGAATTGTATTTGCACCTACACTTTCTTAACTAGGAAATCTCGAGATATAGCGTTTTCGGACCTTGACTGAAAATTACCACAACAAATGCGGCTAATCCTTTAGTTAGGATTAGTGCGGCATAACAATATACACCTGGTGAATGTTCTAGGACTCACATAGGTGTTATTTTGAATGGAGGCCCCGGGGGGATTTTTTATGTTGTGGGGTTGAGGAAGTTTAGATCCGCAAGTACCATTTTAGAAAATTAGATTTTCAAAAAATTATATATAAAATTATTTTTTACGTTTTTCCCTTCAAGTTGAAAAATTCAGGATATAACTTCTGCATAGACAAGGATATTTTTCTTTGAAGTCAAAAAACTAAACCACATTTCCTTTTATCTTCTAGTGGAAAATTTCAATAATTTCGCCGCGAGAAACGCACTAAAAAAGAAACAGAAGAAACGAAGTAAAAAAGCGAGAAGAGTTATCGCCGAGCGTAAGAGGGTTTTAGCAGCAGCCGGTGTAGATTGCAGGGCAGAATACGCCGCATTTTTAGAAGAAAGGAGGCGACAAAGAGAAGAAGTAATTCAACCGCAAATACTTGTAGTACAAGCTCAGGTACCTGTAATCCAACCGCAAGTGCCTGCAGTTCAACAACAAGTACCTATGGTACAAACACAAGCACCTACGGTGCAACCACGCCCGATACGGCCATTACCAGAACGCATAGAGAACATCGGAGCAAGAGTAGTGGCAGCAATTGTATTCATTTAACGGGAACGGCCCGTGGAGCAACCACAGATCGAGGTAATCGATCTAGATTAACCAGAGAACTAGGGACGAAACGACAAATAGACAAAAATATATATATATAAATAGAATTGCGAGTTTTACACATAAATTTTTGGATTAAAACGTGCAGATCAATAAATAAATAAATTAAATTTAAGTATATTTTTTTATATACGTTGTAGAACCTTTTTATTTACTTTTTTTTATTTTATTGTTCCGACAGGCTCGAGTAGTAGAGCAACGGAATATCCGGGTAATTGACTTAACTAACGAAGCAGCCCCCAGCACAAGGCGCGCGGTAAATAGAGTAGGTAGAACCGCAGCATGTCGGGTAGCACGTCGTCAAAACCAGGAGGTTATCGCGGCAATAAACACTCCTGATATAAGGCAAGTGGGGTATGTATCAGTAAGAGCGCACACAGAAAATATAAATCAACAACCAACCACCAGCGCGGGACCCGGCAGACATACCGGTCGTGCACACCGTGCCGAACCCAATAGATGCATCGAGGTAGTCAGCCTCGAGGGACCTCATAACCAGGCACCGAACACGCAAACGGGAGCGGCTCTCAACTTAGAACTTCGAGGTCCTAGGGTACTGTCCGACGTACCATTAGACGGCGAAGCCAGGATCAATTGCCGAGAGGCAAAGCGGCCCAACTGGAGAAAGGAGTGTTCCAATAAGATATTGCGCGTGGTGCAAAAACCGGTGGCATAGGAAGGAGAATTGCGATTTTTGTAAGCGAGCGAGGAAAATATACCCTGAAGAATTAGAATTAATGAGCGCAAATCGCTACCTTCGAGTACTTCGGAGTATATGATTTTTCGGACTAAAACGAGTAAATCTTTAAGATAAACAAATCATAAATTTTTAAAATTACATATATTTTTTCCTTTTTTTATTATATAAAACCTTTAGTAGATATTTCCGCTGATACAAATAATTTTAAGAGCCTCTGAAAACCCAAGTGAGATATATTTAGTTATTTGAAAACCTAATAAATTTCTTCTTGTTTAAATGATATCGTTTTTAAACGAGTCGTCTACCGAGAACTACTTAAGGCAACAAATAGGCGAATTATTCGAAAAATTGAATCGCTTGGAGATTCAGAGCCAGAGCGTCAGCAACGCTACTGAGTATCTGAGCGATTGTATAGCCGAGTTTCCGAAAGTACATCACGCACAACTGCTTGCGAACAACCAGTTGAGTGCAAATTTCCAGCGAATTTTCGACAAGCAGGTAACGCTACGAATAGTTCTTGGATAACACATTAGGAAAAGCGTGAAGGATAACGTGCAGATTAACAAAGGTTTAGAGAAGTTAGAGGCGCAGTTAGAAGATATCGTTGTGAGTTTCAACAAACTATCAATTAAGGAATAATATGCGCACTTCTAAACCGGTAAGTTAGATTTTTTCCTTTGTTACTATAATAAAAAAAAATAAATAGGAAGTCTCTCTTGTTCATATGAGTCAAAGGCGTATAACACGTAACCAAGTTCTATTAGACGAGAAAAAGAAGAACGAAGTTTTGGCATACAATCCTTTCGTCCCGCAAAATAAACTTGCACGAGACGAGGAGGACGTCTATAAGAGTTTGAAATCGTCCACAAGTGGAGGCTCAAAAGATTCAGATCTTGAGCAGACCATTAGGTATAATCGTTCCGTCGAAGATATTTCCGACGAAGAGGTAGAAAACGATTTTATTATGGCGAACGAGGTAGTAAATGTAAATTTACAGTCTAGCCAGATTGTATCGATCAAAGATGCAGTCAGGGTAGTGCCCGACTTTGACGGTAGCAACACACCGCTAAGCCATTTTCTGCAAGGATGCAACGAGGCAAAGGAAATGGTTGACCCAGCAGCTGAAGGAAATTTAACCAAACTTGTCAGAAGCGAGCTAAACTATATGTGAGGCGCGACAAGCAGTAATGGGGAAAATGTTTGACAATATCGACGCGTTGAAAGCTTATTTAAGAAATATATACGCACCTGCGAAGACTGTTACACAACTTTTAGGCGAGTTAGGTAATCTGTACCAGCATGATAACGAAAGCGTAATAGCTTTCGCTAACAAGATCAGGGAGCTAGGCGAGAAAATCCTTGAAGAAGGAAAATTATCCAACGAGGGAGTGATAGAAGGGACTTTTCGAACTTCAGTAGAAAAAAACATAGTGTATTGCTTCCAAAGAGGTTTAAAAGGCGAGATAGAACAGAGGATAACAGCAACGAACATAGTCGACGATATTCTGAAGGACGTCATAGCCATCGAAAAGCAATTAGCAGCTCTGAAGGCTTTACGTAAAGTTCACCACACAAATATGGAAGTTAAACTACAAAAAAAAAAGGTTTTTACTTGTCAGTTATGTCGCGAAGAGGGACATGAAGCTGGTGCCTGCAAAGATTTCGTCAAATGTAGTTATTGCGAAAGGCCGGGACACAAGGCAGATAATTGGTGGCAACGCGGCAAAGATCTTGCCAAATCAATAAATCAGACGGAATTTAAATTGCCAGATTTGCGAGAAGCCAGGGCATTCAGCAAGGCAATGCTTCCAAAATCAGAACAAGGGCAAGACCCAATCATTTACCAGCATAGTTTGTCAGATTTGCAAAAAGCCTGGGGATAATGCAACCACTTGTTAGATTCTGAACAGGCAGCGCCAAAAGAACTCAGATCCATTGCAAGCGCGAAGTAATTTAACGTGCCAGATATGTGAGAAGATTGTACACACAGCTGTTACATGTTTTAGAAGAGCAGGAACCGAGAAAACCTGTGAGTTTTGCGGATTCAAAGGCCATATAGTAGACGTATGCAGAAAAAAAGAGTATGCTCTAAGACAAGGGGCGGGAAACGAGCAGGGTCTCTCGAAACACAGCGCAGAGAGAGATCTCACAAAACCGACCCAGCGCTCGACCAACGCGATGCAAACGAGTAACTTGTTAAACGAGTTAATACCGTCGCATTGAATTTGCCAAACAAATTAATCCCTTTTATTATATTCAGGAACCCGAACTTAGACGTTATAATAGATCTTATGTTAGATACATGATCGGAAGTGAGTATAATAAGAATAGATTTTTTAAGTAGTCTAGAATATTTCAATGAATCTTTATAAACTACAATTAAAGGAATTTCTGCAGATCCCATAAAATCGTTGGAATTGATAAAAATCAAATTATTTCGGAAAATTATCAAGTTCATAGTTGTATCAAATGATTTTCAGGTTCATTTTAGCGGAATTTTAGGATCCAATTTTTTCAAAAGTGCTGGAGCAAGGATAGACTTGAAGCAGAAAAAGTTGATCATTGGTAGTGAAAGTATAGCTTTCAGGTAAATTATTAACCCAAGTTTCGAATCCGAGTCACATAGAATTACCAACATTGAAAGTAACGAAAGTGAAAAATGTATACCTTTCATCAATATTATGAATTCTCCGGCAGGTAGCGCGGGAAGATTCATGATCGATACCGGATCAGAAGCTAACTTGCTTAAATCCCATTTACTGCCAATAGAATGTGAAATAGATAAATCAAACCCAGCCTGGTTAAATGGAATAGGCAATGGTTTAATAGAAACCGCGGGTACTGTGGAAATCACATTATATGGAGTGCCAACCATTTTTCAGGTAGTTCCAAACGATTTTCAAATACCTTGCGGGGGAGTTTTAGGATCGACATTTTTTACGGAGTCTGAAGCAATAATCGATTTTGACGATAAGATTTTAAAATTTAAAGATAAATACGCAGTGTTAAAGTTTAACGATCTTAGTTCTAAACGTAACAGCATAGAAAATTTAAAAACAAGAATAATACTGAAATAGACATTTCTAGTAATTTCTCTACTGCAAATTCAGATACAGGCGGGGATGCGAGTTTCAGAGACAGAGATCTACTGGAACTCCATAAATATTATAATGACTACGACATAGCGATTACCAGCAACGATGAAACCGACACAGGAAGTGATTTCACCAGTCATTATTATCAAGTAGCACAGTTAGAAATTTTTTCAGAATTGAATATTTGCAGAGAAGACATTCTTGTGAACAACTACAGCCCAATAACCTCGTTTAAATATGCGTTTAACGTAAATATACAAGATAGGAATCTTAAACCGTTCCTTAATCTTGAACATTCAGACAGCGTTTATAAAAAACAGTTAGGAAAATTAGTTGATACAAATAAAGATATTTTTCACGTAAAAGGCGATAAGTAGATAAGCTAGATCGGTTCTGGATCACCCGGACGCGGGGTGGGGGTGATCCAGAACCGACCTAGGGTTTCTGGCTCACCTCCACCCCGCGTCCGGGTGATCCAGAACCGACCTAGTGTTTCTGGCTCACCCTGCTGCGGATGAGCCAGAGACGCTACGTCCCTCCTCCCCCTCCCCCGCAGAGCTAGAAGAGACAGTGAAATAGAACCGGCCTAGTATTTCTAGCTCACCGTGTTGCTCCATCTCTCTCTCCCCCCCTCCGCCGCTGAGCTAGAAGAGACAGTGCGCCATAACCAGCATAGTGTTTCTAGCTCACCGTGTTGCAAATGAGCTAGAAGCGCTATCTCTGTCTCTCCTCTCCCGCTGAGCTAGAAGAGACAGTGATCCAGAATCCGCCTAGCATTTCTGGCTCGCCCTGCTGCGGATGAGCCAGAAGCGTGCCCCCTCCGCCGAGCTGTAAGAAGCAGCGAGGCATTTAGCGCGAGCGGCTCAGTCAGGCCGCCCGCTGCCGAGCGGCCCGGCTTTTTGCGGCTGCCCGCTGAGACAGACCGCTGTACGTTTGCGGAAGGAGGTCCCTGCGGGCTTATGGTTATCAGGGAACATACTTTTATCTACTATTGTAAGGCTTTTATAACCTTTCTTCTTGCGTGTTATTTTTTTCCATAATGAATCTATCTCTTCTTTTTTTCACCAGATGATCAGTTGATGAGGCTGTTTTATACTTAATCGGCTCGATGTCTTCCCATTCCATTTCAGAACAGAGAGAATAGAAAACTTTCATTAGCTTAACGTTTTGCAGTGCGCACGTAGCTTTGTATTCTCTGTTGTGATTGGTGCATATAGTCACTGATTTAGGATGCTCAAATTCTGGGTAACCGAATTCTCTGATATCAGATACTTTGAAATTGAAACGCTCCAACCACTTCTTTTTTGCCTTACCGATCACGTAGATGCTTGTCGCATCCTGTAGAGCTTCTTGCAGTATCTTTCCAATTTCAGTGTATTCGTGATCGCCGGAATCCCAGGACAAACTGAGATAATAAAGTTCAAGCCAGAGATTTTCACGTCTGTACTTGTTAGATAATTTTTTCCAAGGAAATGGCGCTTTGAAGAGAAGCACTATAGGAT
>UELV01101601.1:0-12329 GCA_900490015.1 Megastigmus stigmatizans
CAGTGTATGCCTTCTTTCGGCTCGCATCCATCTTCAAAAAGGTGGGGCAGTAGGCGAGAAAGTGTCTCCCTTTGCATAGAATGCATCCAGGTGGTGGTCGAGAAGGCCTATCAACTGCAGAACTTGAGGTAGTGTGGTGAGCTGAAACATGTTTATTGTTTTTATTGTGCACTTTTTTAGAGGGGGGAGAGTGAGGTGAGGAAGGCTGATTAGTGGTGAAGGAGGAGTTGCCACTAGCAGCATCCAGGGTGCGAGCCCTGTTTTCAAGGAAGGTAGACAGATCTTCATAGGTGGGCAGATCCTCCGTGCCCTCTAAGGTCTTCTCCCAATCTTCTCTGATGCTATGGTCGAGCCTCGAGGTGACAATCTCCACCAACCAGTCATCCCAGTGTTCGACTGGGCGTCTAAGCAGGGTGAAAGCACGAGTAGCCACTGCCACCCCATCCAAAAGTGAGGTTATTTCACTAGCTGTCCTGCTAGCAGCTGGTGGCCTGCTGAGTAGCTTGCGCATGTGCGCAGAGAGTATGACACGATGGTTGTCATACCTTCTGATTAGCGCCTCCCAGGCCACAGAGAAGTTGGAGCCAATGAGCTGAAGACTCTCCACTCGCCTTGCTGCATCACCATCCAGGCAGGAGATAAGGTGCTCCAACTTGACTGCAGAGCTGAGGGAGGTGTCGTTCCTCACCATTGCACTGAAGCACTCTTTGAAGGTCTCCCATTCTGTTTGTTCCCCAGAGAAGCGGGGAAGTACCAACTTAGGTAGGCTCAAGCGTGTCGTCACTAGCTGCGAGGTTGTGGTGACTGCAACTGAGCCTGGTAGGGTTGGAGCAGACTTGGTAGCGATTCTGTCCAGGAGTGTACCCTTGATTTCAGCGTAAGTCTCCTCATAGAGCTCATACCTGGCCTCTGTGAAATACTTCTCCTTCGCCAGCGTTTCTTCATGCTGGCATAGCAGTCTGTTTGTATTGAAGATGTTGGCCCAGTAGCTTTCCAGTAGAGCCATCCTGCTCCTGAGGTAGGCTTCTGTCTGGTTCTGCTGACCCTTCTTGTCGCAGTTGACGAGGAAGTTCAACAGGTTTTTCCCGTCTGTCTGTTGATCCCTCAGCAGCTCCTCCGGCTCCATGGCGTTGCTGTAAGGAGAGTAAAAGGCAAGCAAGCAGACCAGAGCGAAGTAATGATGAAAGCTGAAGCTAAGCTGCTGTGAGGCTAAGGCAAGATTTTTAAAGAACCCTTTAAGAAGTGGTGACAATAGATTTGTTTTTACAGAACAGCAAATTGCAGCAAATATTGAAGAGAGCGATAGACAATTTGCGCTACAGAAAGTCCGTAGCTATACAGGCAGTTATAGAAAAGCAAATTACAGCAGATTTGAAGAAAGCCATAGACAATTCGCGCTACAGAATGGCCGTAGCTATACAGGCAGTTATAAAAAAGCAGATTACAGCAGATTTGAAGAAAGCGATTGACAATTCGTAGTCACTGCAGAACATGCACTCCTCAATGAAAACGCGTTAACCCGGTCGAAAAATGCGATCGACGGGTAGGCTCTGCCGGCCGCGCGCTGCACGATGCGTGTTCACTGAGGTAGGTACGCAACAAGTCCGCCGCGCGGCGCGACGTATTTTCACGACCATGAGGCGGTCAGGCGTGACCGTCACAAAGGGCGTAAAGAGCGGTCACGCGCCCTTTACGGCCGTCCCTTTGAGTTCAAAAGGGGAGCGGGAGCGAAGTTTGGAAAGCTCGCAACTTCCACACACTCAGTTGGGCGAAGAGCTTGCCCTTTTTACCTACACTCTCACTCGTAAAGTCCGGAGAAGTATCCGGCTCGAAGGACCAATGTGCGCGCGCGAGAGCTGCTCTGTTCTTTTAAATTTTTATTGTAAAGTAAAAATAAAGTTAAATTAAGCGCTTGAGCTTGGCGTACTCGCAACGTGCTACCGAACAGACTCGGCTTGAATGAGAGATTGGTGAATGAAATCAACAGTCTAGTTCACTTGAGAATGCTTGATATTTTATTAAATTAAGATATAAAATGATTCTATAAATGATTCTATGAACTGGATAATTGTGTAAATATAAGGGGGTTGAGTGTGTGGATAGTTTGTAGAAGACTGCGTGTACAAAGAATTACTTGCGTGTAGGATGAAGTAGCTGCTCCAGACAGGAGCCGCGTGCAGAGCGGAAAGAGAGCGAGAAGCGCGAGCGAGCCAGTTTTATTACCCGGGGTGGACTTGCACCACCGCGATATCCCGGCGGACCCCTGCGTAGTTAATTCTCCGGGTTGAGTCCGCGAGGGGGCGGACGTCTTGGCGCGAGATTTGAACTCGCGCCTCAACAGGCCCATTGCATTTAACTCAAAATTTCGGTATCTTGCATTATACAAAAAGATCTAATGGAATGTTGTATTGCGATCTTTTTAAACAATGTAAGCACTTCATTATATCCGATTCAATGGCCTTTTCGTCTATAAGTCGTATAACTATTAATCCAAAATGTCTAAATTTCATAAATTTTGATCTAAATATTTCTCCTATTTGAAAATTTTGCGATTGCATATCATCGATATCTATATATTGACGTTCGATGAGTGCCTCTATTGTTTCCGTTTCGCGGTAACCCTCTATTGGTAAAAAATATACAATAATATCCGGAAGTTTAAAAGGATGGCCTCTTATAACTTCTATCATTGTGAAGGTCGGTAAATCGTTGTATCGCTCGTGTTGCTCTCCGAGGTCATCGACTCTTCCAGCTGACTCAGTATCGGTTGCGTCGGCGTTTTTATTTCCGTCGTATCGTTCTTTCGTTCGTCCTTGTCAGATGTCCTTACTTCTTCTTGTTTCTCATGTGTTAATGAGTCCTACGCCCCAGAGTAATCGGATTTCAAGGTCTTATCTGCATGCTTTAGAGGGTGGTGACCTGATAATGAAAAATCCCAGTCCATATGGCAGTCAGTGTCTCGTAGATCTGATGCTTGCTGTGCGCTAATTATTTTATGATTTTCCTGATTTATTTTTTCTGCTTCTTGTTGCAAGATCCGCCCTATTTCGGATGTATTCTCTATCATCCATATGGGTGTATTGTGTAAGTTCAGCAAATATAAATGTATGAAGGGAGATTTGTCTTCATAAATGAAATGACAATATTTTATTTTTCCTTCCGCTATTTCGAAGTGTACGCATATATTAACATGATATTTTTGCGAGAATATATATACATATATATATATATACAGTCGAGACCAAATTCCTTATCGCGAGATAAGATGTATGTCGCTTCTATAGGATCTCCATATGTATGTAAAGAAGGGTGTTCTAATAATATTTTTCGCAGCTCTTCGCAAGAAATTTGTAACTTACAAAGTTTCCTGAGAGAATCAAAGAGACAATTTCCGTCTGATATTATGTCTAAATCAACGGCTTTTTAAAAATATGGTTCGGCACAACATGTAACAGGTGTATAAATTGCTCGTTAACATAGGCAATTGGAATTTCCTCTGTATTGGTACTTTTTATTTTTTGTGGAATACTTCTCATGGATTTATCTGAACTGAAACTCTCGTTTGCGGAATGAGCTATTTTATAATATTTATGCTCGAATTCGTATCTTTTCTTATTTCTTTTATTTGGTGCTTCTTCATTCTTTTTTATTTCTTTTTCGAACTGTTTATATCCATCTAGTTCCGTAGGTTTTATATCGTTTTTCTTGACATATTTATCTTTATCTTCAATGTTTGTTGATTCCTCTATGTATATATTGAGATCAACTCTTCCTTGTGCATCGTTTTCCTCGACGTCTGCTACAAATCTAGCTTTCATAAAATCTGCTCCAATTCCTAGCTAATTTTTCAATTGACTAAAGGATGAAACCAATTTTTGAATAATGGGCGATTTTATGCAAGCAGGTGGTGATGCATCTTGATTTTTCGTAATGTCTATCTCTTTTGGTATATCTGAGGGTCTTAAAGGGCTGCGGCAAAATTGAGGTACCGGACGTGTTAAACTTTGTCTTCTAGGATGTATTTTTTTTACATTGTCTGGTTTTTCTATAGCAGTTCTAGTCGAAGTTTCATTATTTTGTCTGCATTTGGAGTGCTGGTGGCTTGTGGGCCTGTTCGTTGATAAAACATGTCGATACTCGAGTCCAATGAGGACGAGGTGTCCTTTAATTTTAAATAATCCGGATTATCTTTTTATTTTTCCACTTCTGTAATTCTTTTCTTATATTGTCTGCGTGGTTTATTTGACTGTGATCTTGTTTTACTACATCTTCTTCATGATCTCCATGAGAGCTCTCTCTGGCGCTATCCAGACGTGCCTTTTTGTCAATTTTTGTGTCATCTGCAAAATTTGCTTAACTCTCCGGTTTTTGTTTACGCAGTGACATTCGTGGGTAAAGGCGTTTGTATTTTAACCTTTTTTGGTTTTGTAGGAGGTCTTTTCCTTTTAAAGCTTAAAATGGTGGAGTCTAATAATTTCTCATCTTCTTGTTCTTGTTTGTTCTGTGAGTATTTCTGACCGAGTACGCTCGGGGTTTTCTTCTCCTCCCTGCAGTATCGGATTTCGAGATAATGCATCTGCATTAGAATTTTTCTCGCGTGGTCGGTATACGATATCGAAGAAAAATCCTTCCAATTTTGATTTTAATCAGGTTCCTCTTAGTTCGGGACGTTTTGTGTCATGTAAATATTTTAAAGGTTGATGATCTGTTACTACGGTGAATTGTCTTCCGTATAGATAAGGTCTGAACTGCTCTTTTGCAAAAACGACCGCTAATAATTCGCGTTCATAGGTAGAATATCGCAACTCTCCACCTCTTAGTGGTCTAGACGCATAGGCACACGGTCGATCTTTCCCAAGAGTAACTTGGCTTAATATTGTGCCTAGTGCATAGTCTGAAGCGTCTGCCGTGACTAGAAATGGTTCGTTAAAATTCGGGGATTGCAAAACTGGCTCAGCACAAAGCGCGTCGCATAAAATTTCAAATGCGTGCTGCTGTTCATTTCCCCGCTCAAACTCTTGATTTTTCCTTAGCAATTTTGTCAGTGGGAGAGCTGTCTGTGCAAAGCCTTTTATAAATCTCCTATAATATCCCGCTAAACTTAAGAATTGTTTAATTTTCTTTGGTTAAGTTTGTTGGCACTGGATATTTTTTTTAGTGTATCGAGTTTCGTTGGGTCAGGTTTTTTAATTGACCTTTTCCTACTATATGCCCTAAATAAGTAGCTTCTTTTTGTAGAAAGTTGCATTTTTGAGGTTCTAAAGTGAGATTTGCTTTTCCCAGTCTTTTGATCAGACGATCAGATTTCTTTTCGTGTTCTTGCAATGTTTTTGCAAAAATAATTATATCGTCTAGATACACGAATAACTCTATCCCTTGAAGCCCTGCTAGAATTAGATCCATCATGCGTTGAAATGATGCGGGGCCGTTTTTAAGTCCCATTGCCATACGTGAATATTGATAGTGACCGTATAGTGTCGAAAACGCAGTTTTATGCACATCTTCCAGGTCCATAGGTATTTGATGAAATCCTGATTTAAGATCAAACGTTGATATATACTGCGCTTGGCCTAACTGATCTAAAATAACAGTAATAATAGGAAATAAATATGCATCGCCTATTGTTTTATCATTGAGAGATCTAAAATCAATGACTAGACGCCACTTTTGCTTCCCACTGTCGTCTGTGCCCTTTTTCATGTCGGTGAACAAGACCGAGCAATAGGGAGATGTAGATGTTGTTATAATCCCTTCTTCTACTTTTTCTTGTGCGTGCTTCTGTATAACTTCTTTAACAGCAGGCGGATGTCGGAACTGCTTTATGCGTATAGGTAAGTCATCATTGGTCGGAATTTTATGGCTAACCACTGTAGTAGCTCTTAGGCGTTCTCCAGGTAAATGAACTAAATTTTCCCATTTTTCCACAAGACTCTTGACATGATCCTTTTTCTCGGCGCTTAAACAATCGTTGTCCATAAGTTTAAAAACTTCTTCTGCTCTATTAACTACAACTGTGGCAGATTCTTTGAATATGTTTGCGAAAGCGATGTTCTCATTGTGCAACAGTCGGTCATCATCGTATTGAGTGTCCGTTTTTTTTCCGTTTCCAATTCCACTAGAGGGGCCTCTATAGTGACTGGTTTATTGTTTATATTTATACACATTATAGCAGCTTTCCCCTCGATATTTTTTACTACAGTATTTCCTATTAAAATGTTTGGATTTGTGTCGAGTAAAGGTACAAATCCTTCACTTGTATTGCGATTTTTCACGCGAGCGTAAATCATGGGGCAACATCTAGACGGAATCCAAAAGATTTCGTTGTTTAAAATGGAATTTTTATTCCATTGCTAAAATCCAGACATTGATTAATAAGGCTTACATCTCCCCCATTTTCCAAAAGAGTTTGCCATCCTAAGAGACCATCGGTATCGATCGGAAAATCGTCGGGAACGAGATGAAGATCGCATTTCATCCCTTCTAGAAATGTCGAAATCTTACCTATTGTATGTACTGTGCCTGATGTTACTCCATTTATTTTATAAATCACTTTACTATCTATTTTAACATTACTTTTAATATTTCTTATTTTTATGAGGCTTATATCCGCCCCTGTATCAGCGTAGCAGGTCGCGCTTTGATTTAAAAAATCAGTACTTTTAATAGACACTATGGGTGGCAATTATCGCATATAGCTATTCTTATCGTGACATCTTTCACGACTGATTCATTTATTTTGCACTCCTTGGTATCTATTCATACGACGGGCTCTACTGTCTCTGCAGATGTCGAGCCCCTTGGGAGTTTAAATCTACTCCTTGTTCGGTGCGTTGTGTTACATTTGTATATCCATGTTCTTTTGATGATGAGCGTTTAGATGCGTAACCTCGTCCTTGCTGACGCCGATTATTCCAGCGCTATTGGGGGCCGTCTCGCGGTGTGTAATTTGATACTCCCTGGTCATGACCTGGCTGCCCGCGTTGTCTCTGCGCGTGAGCTACATTCGTTTCAGTTGCGTTAGCGTTACTATCCTGGGCTGGTGGCACCATTTGTATGCGCTTATTCTTAAGTGAATTTATTAAAAGATAGCATTTGCTAAATTCGTGGCCCGGCTTGTTGCAGAATTCGCAGTTTCCATCATACTTCTTCTTCCGGCAATCTTTTTCCAAATGACCATTTCCATGACAATAATTGCAAGTTTCGACGGCTGGTGCTATCCTTACTGCAGCATTTTGACCGTATAAATTATCGTTACGCTCCTGCATTTGATCCGCTTATCGATCTTCTTCGTATTCTGTGTAAAAATTGTCTTCCTCAGTGCGTTTGGTGTATTATAATGTGATTGAGGGCTATATGGCTGCTGCGATTGCATTTGATTTGAGGCTGCCATAAAACAATTTATAGCCCTTGGCTGAAATTGCTGTGAAGAAGGCTGATCTTGCGTATCTAGTAAACTTTGGTTTCAGGGTTTTGGATAATGCTGTTGCTTTTGCTATCGCGTCAGCTAGATTTTACGGCTTCTCATTTTGTACGCAATATTCCGGGAGATCATTGAGCCCTGCTAGAAAGAATTGTAATGCTTCGCGTTTAGCTGTTGCTGTGTGATATTCGTAATCGATTCCATCTGAATCGATCGTGCTTTCGATGGCTAATAGGCGTCTATGCAAAAGTTTCTGCGTTCGCAAGCCGTAATCCGCTACGTGTTCTCCTGATCCTTGGCTGAGATTATACATCTGCTCTCTAATCACTTCCGGTCTGAAGACGTACCCAAATTTTCGTATGAGACCTTGCAACAGATTTTCGATTGAGCTATTATCTATAGCCCTAACATCGTATGCTTCCTGGGCTTTGCCTTTTAATTTTCGGGCAATGCAATAAACGATCTAATTCTCTTCTATGTTTCTATACCTATCCGAAAAATCTCTACAGATTCATACGAACTGATCTAGTCCGTCTAGCCCTCCACTGTATTCCGGAATGAAATTTGCCGCTTGATTTAATGGTATGTGTTATTCACGGGGTTGAACTATAACCTATGGGAATTCTGGTGGGTCGTCTGTCTAAACTAGGTATGTTAGAAAATACGTCAGCTGAGGGCCCTTGTTGAAAGACCTTAGTATATGTTGGTCGAGCGGTACCTAAGTTTTGCGTATTCTGCAACGAGTCTAGTCTGTCTGAGTCGTCCCTAATCGTCCTGCCTGTAACCGTATTCGGTGAAGGTACGACTGTCCAATGGCATCCGGGTCGAGACACTGGTCTTGTGTCAAATCCGGGTCGAATGTTTATAATATATGGTTCTCCTGATTCTGTCTTTATCTGTCCTAATGGAGACTCGGCCCTAAACGTCATGTGTGTCGGATCGGTGAGTCTGCTGCCCATTACATCAGATGAGCTAGAGAAATGTGTGTTCTCTGGCATGGTGTTATTGTGATTTGCCATTTATTACTTTGGTTAACGCGAAAAAATGCTTCGTTTCGAAATAATGTTGAAACAAATGGTTATCGCACATTAATGCAATAATACAATAAACTATTTTGCTGATTTTAATACTCCGTTAACTTTAAATGTCGACTCAAGCGTTTTAAGTTACGCGAGTAATTTATTAATGTTATTAAGCATTGAATAATCCAAAATATCTAACAATATACTCGGTATGGATTTAGATCTATAGTTGCGCGAGTTCGAAATTGCTTAATAATTATTTTAATTACAAATTTGATAAATAAATTTAATTTATTTAATAATATAAATGCATAAGGGAGATCAAATCCTTATTTATCCTTTATAGATTTTAATTTATAATTCTTTTTAACGTCAATAAATTTGATAGAGTCGAGAGTTCAATCGAGTTACCTTTCCGTTCGTGAAATTCTGCCCACGGTAAAAGGGACAAAATAATATTATGTAGTGATAATATAAAATTCACTTACCTTAATAGGACCAAGATGAACGGCAACCGGAATTCGGCGATCCTTGATATCCTCTCAGATAGTAGGCCATTGGACTGAATGATCTTCCTTCAGTGAATGAGGTTCAAGGTCAAATCTAAGGTCACCATTGAATTCCCTGATAAAAATTACTAAATACCTGACCTTAAGTTTTTTATTTCAGTAACCATCCTCTAAAATTTTCTGGGGTTTCCATATTTATTCCTCACCCTGTATAATTTATGTTGTTACGATTACTGTCTCAATTTGATAGCTTCAGTATCCAATTATTTATCCTTCGGTTGGGCTAGAATTACGAGTCGGAGTCTTTTAGTTTAAACGTTAATCTTTTATTAAAGACTACCCGAGAGAGATCGCGTATACTTAACGTGTTTTCTCTAGGGACTCTGACTGTGATCGGCTCAATCGGCATGATCTGTCTCTGATTGATGCTTAAAATGGAATGATTAATGTGTTTCTTTATCCTAGGCAGGATACCTCGCCCTGCCGAAAATCCAGAGAGGTGGAAAAGATAAGTGTGACAGGAATCCGTCGAGTAATGACAGATCAGCGCGTGAATCAATCAGCTGCGCTTAGTAGCTGAGCTGAATGTCTGACGCGCGAAAAATATGGTATTTAGGTGTGTGTGGCCGACCTTTCATGAATGAGATTTCTGTGCTTTAGCGCATAGCCAAAGCTAAAGAGATGTTTCGACAGAGGTCGGTATGTAAAATGAAATGTAGCAATGAATATATGTTTCGGGACGTAATAGTATGATGAGAAATAAAAAATTTACAACTATTATTTTACATATGTTTTCAAAGAATGGAGAAGGGCTTTTCATTCACGTTTCAGGCACGTTTAAAGATTACAAGAAAAAATTCGTTATTAGATTATGTGTATTGGGATAATCCAAACGAGTTAGTTAACCGCCTTCGACTACTAATAGCTGAAGTGTCAGCAGGAAATCCAAGTCATAGTAATGAATTTCATTCTATTATAGAGGAACTACAGGAGTGCGGCGTTATTTATTAAAACTTTTTAGCATTCGTTGATGTGTTCGGACGTAAACTAGGTAGAACCGAAGGTGATCGTGGTCCTTCAGGTGTTGGCTTTAGTCTTACCGTAGATGGTTCATTTGATTTAAAAAATAAACGATTATGCAATTTTGCTATTCCTACAGAACCGAGCAATGCTGTTACTTTAGAGGTTCTGCAAAAAAATATGCTTCAAGCGGAAGTGGATAAAATATTTGTTATTATATCTGAGTTCAAAAATTATTTGCATAATCTAGATTTAAAGCAAGCATTTGAAAAGAAAATAAGTAAGACGATGAAAAACTTTGAAGAACCAATAAAAATAAGATTTTTAATCGTTAGAAAAGATGCTTCAAGAAGACAAGATGTGAATCATTCATACACCAACTATCACTGGCCTAACACGTAAGAATAATGGAACATCAGAAGTTAGTAGAGGAACTGCACAAACCTGCTCGAAGAAACTATCAACGTCGCAGATTCAGTGTTCGTGGTATCGATGAAACTTGACAAGCCGATCTTGTGGAGATGCAACTTTATGATAAAAAGAAGAAAGGTTATAGATATATGCTCATAATAACAGATATATATTCTCAAAGTTTGTTTGGGCTGTACCAATTAAGCGGAAAATCGGTGAAGACGTCGCAACAGCCATGAAAGTAGTATTATGTAAAGGTCGTGTACCAAAGAATCTACATACTGACAGAGACAAAGAATTCTACAACGAAAATTTTCAAAATCTTATGAAAAGTTTTAATATATATCTCTACTCCACGTATAGTAATTTAAAAGCATCTTTCTTTGAACGTTTCAATCGTATATTAAGAAATAAGACGTGGATGCAGTTTAGTCTGCGCGGAAACTATAAGTGACTCGACATTTTACCAGATTTGTTGATAGCATATAATGATAGAAGATATCGAATCACGGGTATAAAGCCTAAAAATATTTCGACAACCAACGAAGCTCATATTAAGAAACGCTTTTCTCATGCATTCAAACCATTGAAGAAAAATAAATTTCAAATAAATGAGAAAGTACGAGTGAGTAAAGTAAAGCAAGTATTTGAAAAAGGGTACACCCCTAATTGGTCAACGGAAATATTTACAATAAGTAAAATAGCAGCTACAAATCCCAGAACTTATAACCTAAAAGTCTATCAAGACGAACCCATCGCTGGTGGCTTTTATGAGCAGGAACTTTTGAACGCTAAATATCCAAATGTTTATTTTGTCGAGAAAGTTCTTAAGAGGGGCTTACATCTAAAAATTATCAAACATTCGATTTTTTTTATTATCTATTCGGATAGCGAATTTCTCGTAGAATAACGTCCCGTTCCCCGTTTATCGAAATTTAATTTCGTCTTAAGGTTATAGAAGAAACAGTGAACATGTAAAATAGCAGATCTTTAATTTTTTTATCAAATAATTATAATTTACGTTTCTCTGTTATTTCACTTCTATATATTCTATATATATGTGACAAGGTATGCATTTTCCTCCCAAAAATAAATAAATTTAATAATTATAATGGCCACTGCATCTATTTTGTATATAGTAGTATCTGTATATGTAGTTTGTGCTAAATTCGAGGTGCTGGTGCAACGAGCATGGCTATAGTGTATATTAGATGTAAATGCGCTTCAAGCATAAACTATGATTGACATTCGTGAAAAATATTTTTGCCTAATGTATAAAGGCCATAGACATGCTTATAGATGTGTCGTCTTTATTCCTTATAATCTGTTCGGTGTTCCGCATCTATAGGCCCTTGACACGCTAAAACGAGTAGCGAATAAGGAATAAGAATAAGGAACAAGGCTTATTCTTATTCCTTAATCATAAGATCGACCTTTTTTATAACCTCAGTGGAATCTTGTTGTTTTGGTTAGCGAAAAGTACTGTGTATAAGTTTGTGAATCTAAATTTATTTTCTTTATTTAAATTTGAAAAATAATTAGTAAGTAAAAAATCTATTTGAAATAATAAAAATGTAAAATTTTAATGATTAATAGTTTTTTATTTCGATAGCTTTTATGAAGAAATGCACGAAAATGCTATCGTGAAATTGAAATCATTGTTCCTTTTGCAAGCCAATTTTATGTCTTTGTATATGGCATGGCAATTGGATAAAAGTAAGAGATGGTTGAATAGAAGATGGCTAGTACGACCAATTTCCAGGAATCGAAACAGCTTAGGACACTTTCGAACTCTTGTTCAAGAGCTCAAAAATGATCCAGAAATGTTCTACAACTACACTAGAATGGATTTAGATACATTTATTTATTTAAATGAAATATTATCAATATATTTAACAAAAAAGCGTAGTGATATATCTGCAGAACACAGACTTATTATTACACTCA
>UELV01101609.1:0-15578 GCA_900490015.1 Megastigmus stigmatizans
TGACTCGACGTCGGAGCGTATAACTCAGCTTATAGTCGATATTTTTTCATGAAATTTTGTGAATTAACTTGTCAATAGTATCTAAATATATCCTTAAAATTTTAAAATATTTGACCACATGATTTCTTTTGTATGAGTCCCGGAAAATCACCTCCATTTTCCGCCCGAGAAACTAGACTAGCCCCTTAAACGGTTGTTTAGGAGGCTGAGCTTTGATATGCTTTGAAATTTTCACCGTTGCTTGTGTCCCAGCTATCAAGTCCTGCAGTTTACTACCAAATAAGAATTCATCCGGTATAGATTTTTCGAGCGCTGTTCTAATACTCTTTTCAAAGCCAGGCGTTATAAAAGCTTTTGTGGAAGTTGATATGCAATGCATAAGGTGTGCTAGTAGCTTAGATGCGTCAGCTAAATGCTTTAAAACGCATTCACGATCTAACGGTTCCTTAGCATCGTTAAGGATGCTTTGAAGAACTGATGTTACTGTCGACAGGGCCGCACCTGTCATGTTTTGATGAAGTACAAAATACTTATCTTTTTTAGCAGACTGCTCTCCCATGCCGATCAAAACTTCCTCGTTGACAACGGGAGCCTCGAGACAAACACTGCCCTTTCTAGGAAACCAATCCAACAAATTTGTTGTTTCTTCATCTGATAGGCCCTTTGTAATCCACTGTTTTAATCTATCCGCTAAGCCTGCAGAAAGTTTCAATTCCTGGGATTTATCAGATGCCGGGTTCCTTCCAAGAATCAAGGATTCTTCCTCATTTTCTGAGGCTGATTTGGGCAGGGATTCATCCTCGCTCGATTCAATTTTTGTTTTGACTCTTTTAGCTGGCGAAGATAGTTCATTTGATGAGTCTTAACAAAGACATATTCTATTTTAATTACCTATCCTCTAAGTGATGGCTTAGTCCGTTTTAACTCGTGTTTAAACTCGGACATAGAATAGCTTTTTATTTTGATATTTAGACTATTAGAAGGAAAAATCGCCCCAACTCATGTTTGGGTTCTGAGAATTTTCCTTTATGCCGTTTCAGCTCAAGTCTGAACTCATCGAGGCATTTATTTGTATCTCCGACTTGCCTGAGTCTTGACTCTCACTGTTAGAATCCTTGTCTTCTTGTTCCAAATCCACGATTTCTCGTTGCACTGCCTCCCTTTCAAGGTATAAAGTGTTGATTTTGTCGGCCTTACTTTTTGAAGTTTGCGCGCGCTTCGACATTTTCTTTGTTCCTTAAAGTTGTTTTCTAACCTCTAACTACCGTCGTAATCGACGCCAAGGATTTTTACTTTCTCTAAAATACTGGCGTCATCGGGCGATAAATCGCGGTACTACATTGTTAATCTCGAGAAGGAGGAACGAAATATAAATATATATATTTATTTATTTATTTATTTATTTATTTATTAATTTATTCATATTTTACGGATTAATCGTCCTTTACGGAAGTATAATTACAAACAAAATAGTTCAAATGTCGTAATAGCAAAGCACTTCTACATTCATACAGAAAAATAATCATTTTCAAAATTGTTCAAAAAATTACGTATTCGGATATCAATAATATTCTTCAATAATTGTTCAATATGTATATATATTTTATAAAAATTTATGTTTTTGGTATATATGTTTTTATTGAGTCAACCCTTCATCTTATAGAACATAAAATACTTCCAACTTTATTTTTTAGTTTAGGCCGACAAAAAGCATGTACATTTACCGTCATATTCAATTTATAATGTAATATTCTTTGATACATATACAAAAATGTAGAATTTCGACTTAAACCCAGTACACTAGAACCCCAATGTACCCAGTACATTAGAAAAATCGATATAAAAATACAGAAATAGAGGAAACATTTAAATTATTTTGCGTATCAATACTTGGTTAACGTGAAGCCGTAGGAGCATAGTTACCGACGATTAGTTTCATACTTTTTTCTTTCAAATTTTAATATTTTAGCATTTTTCGAGTTGAGCCCAATTCTTTGTAGTTCACAGAATTGGACTCAACTTGCAAAATGTTAAAATATTGAAAATTGAGAGTAAAAAGTATGAAACCGTAAACGTCGCAACTATGCTCTTCCGGCTTCCTCTTAAAAAACAAAGAAAGTAAGCTGTTACAGACCTTAAAAGATCCATCCGTTCTCGAGATATAAACAATCAAAAATTTTCCAAAAAAATATCCAATATCTCGGAAACTACTGAATCTTATGAATTGTCCAAATAACTCATCCAAGATATAGCAAAATTTCAAATCGATTTATTCACTTTCCAGTTATTGTAGACCATAGAAAACCCCTTTTTCCTAATTTTTTTCGCGGAAATTAATAAAATGATTTAAAAATTTTATGAAATATGCTTCGGCATGTTGCCCATTATAACCTTGAATTTTTTAAAATCATTTTGATCATTTGCTTCCAAAATATGATCATTTGAAAAAAAGCACACCTTTCTGTGTATACAGAAGGTTTGTTATATCAAAAAAATGATGATAGCTAATACCCTTTCAGATGCATTTTCGTACAATTTATTATATAGAGTATATTATATTGAAAAATACAAAAAAGAATTCCGGAAAATAAAAAAATCGTCATAAAACAAGAACGTAGCCACAAAACCAAACATGGATTCTTTCCACGCATCGTACAAAAAAAAACTAAAAATGAATCCTAGGTTGTTAAAATCCATTTAGTAGATCCTGTACACACACACACACACGCACACGGAGACACACACACACATTTTCCAAAAATATTAGAATATAATTCAAAACACCTTGAAACACATTTCTAACAAAAAAGTTGATTTTAGAATAACTTTTTTTTCTATTACACAGCTTCCTCTAAGGAGTAATCAGAAGTTATACTTCAATCCACTTAAGAAATAAGAAATACTGAAAAAAGTCTACCTATAGATGTTAACAAACTTAGAAAATTTTGTAATATAAAAACTATACTATTGCATTTAAGGCAGTTCCGTGAGTTCCTAAAGGAAGACAGCATTTCAAAAATCGAATTTTAATCATTAATTTAAAATAAGTTCAGCATTCTACGATCAATTTTCGCTGAGTATAATTGTCGTTTGAATTCCGACAATTTTCGATACTATTATGTGTACGTCCTAAGGTGGTCTTCACAAAATCGATTAACTGGCTATTATTATGAAAAAAAAAATTTGGTTCTTTAAATTTCAAATAATACAACATTATTTCTAACTAATATAATATAGTTGCCGAATAAATTTCCCAGAAAAAATTAATTAAAGTTGTTATATGTTGTGTGTAGGTGCATGCTAGGGGTTGAGAGGAATCGCACTTTCAGGGGCATTAGTGACACGTTACTTAACAGAAACACTACAGAGAATAATGTTGAAGTAAGATACGAAAGTTCGCAATAAATTGACAAGAAGTAGGAAGGAGTTAATTGATTACAGCGAACTAATTTTATGCAAAACATATTTTTTGAAAAACGTACGTTTCGATAAGTTCCTTCGTATGACTCATTGCTACGTACAAACAACATTATTATGTAAAAATTGTTATTTTTATATAATAATGTCTCTTTTACATTTATTCAAATCGAATAATAATTTTGCAATCATTATTTTACACTCTCGATTTACTAGGGAGTTCGTCAACAACCACCAAAATTTTTTTGAGAAGTGCATGCAATTAAAATGAAACAAGGACTGAAAATATAGCTTATAAAGTTTTATTACATTCTTCAGTTGCAATAAAGGATTAATTATAATTAGTGGTATTGCAAAAGAAGCATGATACCATGACTTTTATACGCCGATGATGTGACATAATAGTGTCCTACAAAATATTATAGAAATTTTAAAACTGTCTATAAATCAATAGCTAATTAAATTTTTTTAATATTATCTACTGGATTATACAATAATGTTCATAAAATTGTCTATTTACAGAATACTAAAGGGAAACAACTTTGAGAATTTAGAATTTAACGCTTTGCTTCATCTTCCGAAGCTCGAAGAACTGTGAGTTTTTCATATTTTTATTACTTACACTGCATTACGTAAGATTTCATTTTTAATTTTTTTGTTCCAGTGACGTGAATTCCAACATACTAAATGACAATTTCACCTTGAGCTTATCAGAACAGACGCATCTTAAATGGCTCAAAATCAACAAGAACCGTCTAACTCGAATTCCCGAGTTGAAACTAATGCATTTGACGCATCTCTCGCTGTATGTTCTTACACATAAGTTTAAATGAACTGAGAATATTTGGTTTATTTTATAAGTAGCTATTTTTTATAATTTTGTACAAGGAATGACTGAGACCTATTTAAAATACCTATAAATACCGACATTGCACCTTTTTACTTTTCATTCTTAATGACGTCTCCAATGATTAAATTGTAACAGCTTTCTCATTTTAAAATTGTTTAATAAAGGGAAAATCTGTAATGTCGGTATATGATATCCTTTGGACCTATTGGGTCATTCCGTTTATTTATTCTTCGACCCTATCAGCTAAACAAAAAATGTTATTCTGTAGATTGTTTTATGAGTTACTCGGTAATTCGTGAAACAATTTTTTTCGCCATTTCTTTAAATTTGTCTTCTGCTCTTTATCTCTCTTTACTTTAACTAGTATATAAAATTATTAAAGAACTAGATTATTTGACAGAATTTCGATGACGTGATTTTGTCCAAATCGAGTTTTTAAAAATGCTCATGCACAGCGGGCATGCATGAAACACGAAATTCGATTCTACCCTATAAATACAAAAAATATTATTGTAAATTTAAAAATGATCTACCTCATTGGCACTGTACAGATACATCTGTATTTAAAAACACATGCCATTATATTTGATCAAATTATTTATTTGGTTTTCTATAATTGCAGATCGCACAACATGATCAACAAGATCGAGAGTAGTGCCTTGATACACTACCCGGAACTTCAGTATTTGGATCTGAGTGGCAATAGAATTGTAACGTTACACAAAAATTCGTTTCTGGCTCCCAAACTGAAGAACTTGTGAGAATTTAATATTATTTTTTAGATGCATACTTGTAATTGTTTTATTTTGCTTAATTAATTTTTCTTGGTTTTAGAAATTTAAACTCAAACCAGATAAGTTTGATCGAAGCCAACAGCTTTGAAAACTTAACATCATTGCAGGAACTGCGACTCAATAAAAATAAACTCACTGTTTTAAAAGACTTCATTAAGAAGCTTGACAAACTTCGAATATTGTAAGTACATGCATACTTATCACATATACTCATTCTCATTATTATTTGCATGCTAATACATTTTGTACTTATAATAGTTTTTATTTTTGATTGAATAACAATCAATAATTAAATATTATTGTTTAACACTAACAGGGAAGTAAATCGAAATGAACTTCGTCAAATCGATGCACTGACGTTTAAAGAGCATAAGAGTCTAGAAAAACTTCGTCTGAAGCGCAACAAGATTGAGAGTTTGAACGACGGAGCTTTTTGGCAGCTGAGTAATCTCACTGAGCTTCAACTCGACTTCAATTTACTGAAGGTCGTGCCTAAAGGAGCACTTTTTGGACTCGAGCGCCTACAAGTATTTACAATTTCCCACAATAGGATTACCACGATCGTGTCTCAGGCCTGGGACATGTGCAAGGAAATTACGGAACTGTAAGATTTTTGTCATTATATTAATATAATAAGGTATTATAAAAGAATACATTGTCTAATATGCATATACTTCTGTTGGCCTTTGTGTAAAGACATGCCTTGTACTATGCCTGTAAAATTTTTTGTCTATTACGTAATCTTGCAGTGTACTTTTCAAGTATCTACTAATTATGATAGGAGAAACCTTTCTAAACGGATTGTTAAAAGTAATAAATAGATAGGCTTTTTCTCCTCTTAGATTTTTCGGATTCAAGGATTATTTATCTTGTCGAAATTCTCAACTCGAGAGCTCCTGCGGGCTTAGGAAGTAGAGAAGAACGTTTTTAGAGCTACAGAATGAATTAGATTGGAGTTATAGAAGTAAAAAAAATTTCAAGTGATGTATTTCCACAGTAACAGTGGTCAAGGGATAATACGGTTTACCCTTCTGTTTCAACTAAGTTATATTAAAATCGATTACTTTACCTCGGGTACCTTCCTTGTCAGTGTGCGTTCATGCTCAAAACTAGACTCATGAGAAAGTCATATATTAAGCATATTTCTTGCGTAATGTACTATTTTCTTATTTCTTTTGGAAATTTACTTTTGGTCACATAAAATACGTAAAAAATTATTTTTTTCATTTCAAAAATTTATATTTTTTATGTAAATCTGGGAATATACTGTTTATGAAAAAGTTTTATCAAAGGAAAAAGCATCCATAAAAAATATAAATTTTACATTTTTTCAGAAATTTATCCCATAATCAATTTGTTCGCATTGAACGTTCCTTCTTTACATCTTTAAGAAAGTTAAAGAAATTGCAATTAGATCATAATGATATAACATTCATTGCTGAAGGCGCATTTAAAGATCTAACAAGTCTTCAAATATTGTAAGTACTTGATTTTCAGTATTAACATTATTGTAATATTTTGCTACTACTTTTTAATGTCATATTATGTATATATAAAGTATTATATTCAATGATTTAATAGTATATTATGCACCTAGGAAGAAAATAAGTTGGACAACCTCGTGTAAAAAGACATCTGAGCCAAAAGCGAGGGTGGTAAACACAAGGTCTGGGCTGGCCAATTTTTCTCCCGTGGTGCATACATTATTTTTCCTCATGCCAGCGCCTAAAGTACACCTTTCGAGACATGTGTACTTTATGCATTGGTATAAGGAGAAATAATAATTACTGTTATTTTGTGATAAAAATTATTTTTCTCGTTATAAATGATTTTATTACTTTCAGAGACTTGAACTCAAATAAAATATCATACATTGTGGAAGATGCTATAGGAATATTTGTAACTTTAGTGCAACTTCAAAAACTGGATATAGCTCACAATCAAATAAAATCCATTAATAAAAATGCATTCAATGGTCTTGTGCAAGTTGAAGAACTTGACTTAACTGGAAATAATGTAACAAGTATACAAGAAAATGCATTCCTCGCAATGGCTTCAACTCTTAAGACACTGAAAATGAACACAAGTAAGATTTTTATAATGAAAACTCGTTTTGAGAATGTCATTAATATAAAAATGGATTAATTTTGAATTATGTTTTATATAGGTGCTTTAGTCTGTGATTGTGGATTGCAGTGGCTCAGCGTGTGGTTGCGAACGAATCGTTATAGTGAAACTAGACTTCGATGTGGTTATCCACATTGGCTACGTGGAACCTTATTAACCCAGCTACATTACGCCAATTTTACCTGTGGTAATTGTTTATTTATATTTTTATTAGATTTATTATTATATTATATCACATTCTATCCATAAATCACAAAGATTTTTAGTATTGAAACTTTCGTTCATAATTCACAGCTTTTTAGTCTTCTGAATTTTCAATATCAACAAGCTCTGTGTATTATGAATGGAATTTTATGAAACATGATCATCATTACCGAGATATTTGCAAAGAGTTTTTCCAAAAATTAATCTCTATCTCTATAAATTTCGTTAAATCTTTCCGGACATAGGGCAGGTCCTTAAGTTAAACCTTAACTTTTAGTTGAATTTTGTAATATTAATTATATTATTGACTCTCAAAAATTTAAATTAATACTTACTCCTCAGATGTGTACCCGAAGCCACGAATAGTGGAAGAACCGATGAGTCAGCTGAGCGTAAAGGGCGACAACGCAACGCTGACCTGTCGAGCATCGAGTACAGCTGATTCGCCACTTACTTTCGTTTGGAAGCACGATAATCTCGAACTGAGAGATCGTACATCTCAGATTGATGTCGAGCCAAACTCAGTCGATGGAATTACTTTGGCTTCCTCTATACTTAACCTGATTAACGTAACAAACGCACATGCCGGCAGGTACCAATGCATGGTATCCAATAATTACGGCACTACATACTCCGCCAAAGCGAAGATCAGTGTACTTAGTAAGTATTTTTGTTTAACAATAAATTTTACTTATATAATAGACTTTATTTTCCAATTGAACAAATAATAAATTTCTCTGTTTTTTCGTTTAGTCTATCCCTCATTCTCGAAGATACCTCATGACATCCGTGTAAAGGCTGGCAGCACAGCAGGGCTTGAATGTTCAGCTGAGGGTCTACCAGTACCGCAGATTGCCTGGCAGAAAGATGGAGGTAATGACTTTCCTGCTGCGCGCGAGCGCCGCATGCATAAAATGCCCACCGACGACGTTCTCTTCATCATCGATGTCAGAACGACTGACAGTGGTATATACTCATGTACTGCCCGAAATCTCGCCGGTGTCATCACTGCCAATGCCACCCTTACTATTCTCGGTCAGTATTAAATCATAAAAACGTATATTTCTCTATTCTTTACCAATGATTTAATTTCATTTTGGCAAAAAAATTATAATTAGAATAGTTTATAGTTTATAATTCTGAATATAAGAAATTTCTATTTGGTTAGACACATACATACTATGGATTATAAGATATTCGCTCTCACGCCACTTTGCCCTAGGGTTTTACGGCTAGATCATAAATTTCAGCATTATTATTATGACTTATAATTTCTAAGATTTAGAAATAAATAATATGATTTATAACAATTATTTAAATAGTCTTACTGCTACCAAAACATAATATGAGGTTATTTTCGAAAATCATCAATATGAGACACTGTTTTTTTACAACGGTAAAGTTAGTGAGCTGGTGACAAAAATCGCGAATCAGCGCCTTGTGAACATAGCGAATAAACCCCTGTTAAAAATATCCAGCTGAATTTTTAACTGGTATTCCAGTCGCAATTACAAAAAATTTAAGTTCACATATGCTTGGTGCTTTCATTAAGTTTTGAAAATTTAGGATCTCCATAAATATCCACCTGGATTCCAAAGATATTCCCCTGAAATCACAACTGGAATTCTATCTATAAATCCAGCTGGTTATTATCAACAAGGATCACAAAAACTTTCTATTTTTAATTGTTATATACACTTTTGACGTTATAAATCATATATGTTGGTGATTGTTGTGCGATCGATATCGATGTAAGCTAATTTATTTCGAGTAACCCTTTGGAGCTAATAAAAAAAATGCGTCATGTACTTAGGACAAAAAAACATCGTTATGTCACATACACTTAGCGTCAAATACAATTTGAGGGAATCATTATAAGTCATATGCTTTTTGTAAGAGAAACGCAATTTTATCATTTCCAACACCATACTATACTATACAATATTTAGTAATAGGTATATAATACTAGCGAATTCATATACATTCAAACATAAAAATACTCTTGTAAAAGCACTATAGGCCTTGTCATCAATATCGGTGCAGCGTCTTTCTCTTTACAGACACATGCGCACCAACACACTCAAACGGCACAAGCGCATTCAAACTATCCCTACTCTCTACATATGGAGATTCCTGAAGCACTATTAGTTCCAAAGGGTTACGTAACTGTCATGGAATTGATTCTTGATCAGAAGATAGTTTTTGATCTCTGACAGAAATTATGTTATTTATTCTAGGTATGTCAGTCAATAGTAGATTACGCCACTAGGGAGGAAAAAACTTGAACAGTCCAGAACTCATGTAAATGGCAAACGCGAGGTCTAGGCTGGCCGACTTTCCTCTCGAGTAGCGTATACTATTTTTTCGTCTAGCGAGGACGAAAATACAACATTCTCAAACAGACGCCGGAAGAGAAAGTGGTACTCTCGGCCCGCTAGGCAAACAAATATGTTTAAGGGTCCTGCTATAAAAATTCAGTTGGAAATCCATTGCGCGCGTAGGTTGGGTGTCCATATTCGGCTTTACTACGCGAATGCTAACACTTAAACTGGGAAATCAATCATTAATTATGTTAAAAATTCGAATACTAAAGCTTGATTCCCCAGTTTAGGTGTTATTATCCGCGTGCTATCATCAAATATGGAATGCGCAGCTAACGCTGCACACTTCAATTTTTCGTAATTAGGTCCCAAGACCTAGAAGTCTACGTGGATATCCAGTTGGATTTCTAGTTGTGAATTCAGTCTAATCCAGCAAATTCAATTAAACCCACCTCGAAATGAAAGCTGGTTGCGAATATAAAGATTGTACACATCTTTTTGTTAAAAAAATTCTCTTACAAGAGTTATTTTACAAATTAACCCACGAGTTTGAACCGCCCATTGAAGACATCCTCCTTCCTCCTTCAGTTCCTCAAGAGAGATTATCGTGTACCAGGGCTCTGCAGAACAGCGTAGGTGGAATCGTCGAGTGACTGATCAGCTCGAGGTCAACCCGCGTATAAGCGTAAGTTCGTTTACTTGCATGCTCCGTGCTTGCTCGAGTACAGCGTGTAGCACGGACTCAACGTTCGAAATATTGCCAGCTCCCCTAAACGATATAGTTTTTAGATAACGAAGCTTGATTTCGACGATCTTAAGCGTTATTATTTATCGATTAAGTAAAGCAGCTCCTGTACTCTAATTTTAGCACTACGTTAATTTTGGTCACACCCCAAAAATAAATCATCATAAAACAGACAAAGTTTACGCTTTGACTTGAAAATCAGTATGCAGGGGTTTTGAAGGTCACAGTTTACAAATCTGTAGTCCAAATTTAAAATTTTAAATGGCGAATCTTAGTTTATACTTTTCAATTTTAGGTCATCTTATATATTGGATTTGCCATTTTTAATTTTACCATTTGGATCCCGAATTCGTAATCAGCAATCTCAAAAACCTTTGAATACCAATTTTCTAATAACCCCGTTAACAGTTATTCGTTTAATGAGGATTTCTTGTTCGAGTCCCTTAAAGACCTCACCCTAAGTAAAAACACTAGTTATTAAAGTTATTTGATTAAAGAATACATCTAATCATTTAATTTTCGCTATACTATTTTCAACGAAGTGCATAAGCTGCGGGAATCAAGCTTTACAATCATAAACTAATCGCGATTTATCTGCGAGCGGGGGATCGGTAAACGATGAGGTGGTGTGAATACTCGGAAAGACTGTCATATATGACTTTATTTCCTCGTTTCACTCTAGCTGAAGATGCCAGATCGATCACTGCAATGGTTCACCTCGTTCAGGCACTCTTCAAGTACCTGAACATCTTCTTTTCTTCACTGGGAGCATCGCAGGAACTTAATTTCTTCCGGCGGCTATTGGATTGCTGGTCTTACCTAATTGGGTGAACCTGCGGTGTCGAAGGTTGGGTCTAGGTGCTGTGGCACTGCGATAATTCAGATGGCAATAAGGGACTTTTTGCACGCTGTACGCGAAATTGGGCTACTCGTACCCGTTTTCATTGAGCAAAGCACTGGATTCTTGCACGTTGTCTCGTAGTTACTTCACATACACTCCGTCACACGGACACTACAAGACACACTACGGACACTACAAGAATTGATCATACAATTTTCGCAAAATATTAAAAGTTAAACAAATATTTTCAGCTGTGAAACATTCAGCTAGTAAACGATTTGGAGAAAATTTCATAGCAATTATTAAAAAAAAATAAATATTGTTAAGGGGATGTGCGACCCTCGGAAAGATTCCTACCTTACCGGTAGTGTCCGTAATTTCGTATTGAACAAAATATATAAAGATAGATATTAATTTTCGGAAAAAACGCTCTGTTACGACCTCAGAAATGATGTAAACATTATGTTATTGCAGTTTCATAAAATTCCATGCAGGATTCCCGGAGATTTTCTTCCTCGAAATTTTCGATATATATATATATATATAAGACAACTTAGACACTACCTATTATGTACATATGCTCACAAGTTTTAGCGCTTTGCCTAATTCCCTATTTATTTTTTGAAAATTTTCGCATAATAGGAAAAACGTTAGAGCTTTGTTTTTTTTTTAAATATTAACATTTCATACATCTCGGTGCTATAAGTCCAGAAGTCTTGAGAACAATGTATATAAACTATTATGGTTGATAGGAAAACTGGACGATTGTTTCAACTATGATGATAAACCTGGAATCTTTCCGAGTCTCGCATATCCTAGTAATTTACTTGGTATAAATATACTACATTTGAAAATCAATCCAAACAAATAAATAATAAAAAAAAAAAAGATAAATCATAAACGTTAAGGAGAAAGATGCTTAGACATAGTGAAGACAAAAATTTGTTAAGTAATGGTAAAAAACATATACTTACACACGATTCTGTAGATCTGCTAGGTTAAAAAGTAAGCAATAAAAATATGCCAGTGTAAATTAGAAAAAGGATTATTGGAGTATATTTGTAGGTATAGCACTGCGCACACATCTGTATGTGTAAAATGTTAAAGAAGCAATCGTAATTATAGTCTCCCAGAAATAAAATGTTGGCTTAGTGTCTTTAATCCGCGATGTTCGACAATTCATACTCGACGAGTTCAAAGCTCAGCATCCTGTCTTTAGCTGGTGACGTACACGCGAATAATTTAATAAAGACGGAACTCGAATCTTATCAAAAGTTACCCACAGCTAGTAAAAATGTAGCAAATTCAATATTAGGAATTCTTGGATCTTGTCTAGTAGATCAATACTAGACAAATTATTTGTAATGAAATAGTCGGAGAATAATAACGCAAGAATGAATGTAGACTTGTAGTCATTGTACATAGATAGTTTATTGGGCCACAACACCATTGTTGGAACAGTCACTAACGATTGCACAATTATTTTAAAAATGTGCATTCAAGTTATATCTCCCGATTTAAAAAGCTCAAAAATGATTCTTACTAATTTTATAAATGATTGAATCAGTTCATATTTAATTAATTAAATAATATTACGTGAACTTTTCATACATTGGAGTTAATTGACCGTTCCATTACTGGTACAGTCACTACTTATTTCTATACAGTATTTCGATCTGAAACTTTGCACAGACTTTCTACACAGTTTATTAGTGGAACACTCGGATGTACCACCCATAAAAATTTTTCTTTGTACATATCTACCGAGTGACACAGCACCAACGCACCACTTTGCGAATCAGTTTACTCAGAATTGGATAGAAAAATAACAGTGCAGCAGAGCTCATCCGATGTTAAGTTGTAAGTAGAATTGTATGGTATAGCCAAAATTAATATAAATATTTGGTTCAAAATATAAAAAATTTATTTTACGAAATAAATGTTTTAGCGAATATTTCTGCCATAATCTTGCAGACGGGATAAAAATAATTCGATATAGTCGTTTTTGGTTAGCGATAATATTTTTATCCTTTCGAAATAAATATCAGAAATATTCATTATTCATCGTCGTTGCCGAAATTACGGGTCTAAGATAACCGTTCCAGTTGGGTTCGTCGTCGTCACGTTACCGAGCGGCGAGCAGAGTGCGGCAACTTCACTCCTGTCTCCGATGATCTCGGAAAAAAATGTTTTTAAGTTTACGGAGAATACCGACTATACGGAGTTTTGTCATTTTGTTGATATCGCCCATTGAGATGGAGGATAATAGATGGCGTTAGATAAATATTTCCAGCGTTGCATTATTATTTTCAATCGCAAGAACATAATATAAAATAATTCAGTTATAATTTATATTATAACTGAACGAAAAGTTTGACTAATTCGAATAGTAATACTGCCGTAGGTTTTTTCCTATTATCAAAAGAGGCAGATACTAGATGAACTATTTTTTGAGCTTGCTTACTTACAGCTAATAATGATTTTTATCTGTCAGTAAAAATGATTATTAGAAGCTCGTGAGAAGCAAGTAGAGAACGAACCGACATAATTATTTTTTTAAAAATGTAAAATTAAATTGCTCAATTTTAGCCGCTGAGAAAATTTAACTTTCTAATAACAGTCGTTCTTTTCGTTACTATTTTTCATAGAATGATTATTTTATGGAATATTAGTTTTTATGGTCGTATATCCGATTTTATAAGACAATTTTCCAAAATTTCGTATTCATCGTATTAGTTCGAATACTTAATTTATAGTTTACCTCGTTAAAAAGGACTCTGCTGCATATTTTGAAAAGTTATCTCAGATTTTCCGAGCAAAGTATAAGCCAAGATGTACTCTTCTGAAGGTTATAGAATGTAGAATATTTAAACTAGTAGTGCAGGTGCTTGACATTGCAGTTTGCGAACCGTGTATTATTATTATTATTCGTGCATAGGTAGCTGATGACGTTGTTCAGTTAATTCTCTCCACAGTTTTTTGCGTCTAGGTGGGGAATGTAGCCGTACACGAGAATGTACAGATATAAATTGTACAATTTGAAACTATTAAAATTATGACGAATAAAGTATCCGTGTCTCTTCCTGCAGAGTTCATATTTGAGACTGAATTCCTTAGGTTATCATAGACAGACTCTTAGCTCTACATTGATGTATGGTAGAAAGGATGCAAAGAAGTATGAGAAAAGGTATGGCAGAAAGTATGCCTAGAAGTATGGAAAAAGGTATGGCAGAAAGTATGCCGAGAAGTATGGAGAAAGGTATGGCAGAAAGTATGCCTAGAAGTACGGACAAAGGCATGGTAGAAAGTATGCCAAGATCGAGAGAATCAAATAGAGTATGAACCGACATAATTATTTTTTCAAAAGTGTAAAATTAAATGGCTCAATTTTAGCCGCTCAGAAAATTTAACTTTGTAATAACATTCGTACCTAGGCACGTAGACGTCGAGTGCGACAGAATTCCCTACCTAGACACAAAGAAACTATCGAGCAAATTACCTGGATGCAATGTTCAGCGACCCTACGCACCTAGTCGTCGAGTCCAAACGAATTCCATCTCTAAACACAAATGGAGCGAATTACTGGACGCAATGTATAACCGTTCGTGGTCCACGAATCGAAGTTTTCAAACGTAGGCTTGGTTATATTTGCAATATTTATTGCGATTCGCAAAACATATTCTCCGAAGCCTAAGGAATCTCCGTATTCTCGATTTTTTACCTGTGCGTATCTGAATTCTGTACTGTCGTACATCAAATGTTACAAACTCAAAGAACGATTGCTCTCTTCGAGTCTGAGTTTTCGAATCTAGGCTTCATTTTACCCAGAATATTCATTTTTTTTTGTCGCATTATATTCTTTGATGCCGTACAATTCTCCGTCTTCTCTGTTTTTTCGGCAAAAGTATCCTTATTTTTTATTATTTGATCATAAAGTTAGTATTTAATTCTTTGGTTAGAGTGTCTATAAGGTAGATAAGCTAGACCAGCTGAGCTTAGGAGATCCGCTCGTGCCCACGTGCTATTTAGCAAGCCGCTCTCGTAATTTGCCTTGTCGTTCAGATAACTAAAAACCAGAAAAGAGTGGATTTCCTCTTATAATGTTATTGTTGAAAAAATAATTTACATAATGTTGCATAAGATGTAAGATATGTGCTAACGTATTTATGGTTATTATATCAAATACTTTACACGCTTGTTAGAAAAAGAAAGTGCACTCAGCGCCATCTATGGGTCTTTTCTCTGTTGTGATAATGGCGGCTGCTTTTTACATTACATT
>UELV01101614.1:0-29146 GCA_900490015.1 Megastigmus stigmatizans
CTTGGAGCTGCGGCGTATTTATCGGATGCAGCGAGTTCTTCTTTCTTGAAGATATCAGAGCTCGACGATGCGTAGTTGCGCAAGTATATAAAAAAAGATATAAATAAAAATAAATAATCGTTCTCTAAAATTAACGGCCCGAGACGAGAGGTGGAGGGACATCCCTTCTGGCTGCTTAGTTTGGCCTATTTAGGCATTTTTATTATCCTGTATTCGTGCGGTTAACGTGCGACAAATCGCCACGTTACAATATATATATATATATATATATATAGTCACTTTAGTGGATTTTATCGTATTAAATTCGTATCTATTATCTGAACAATGTGAGTGATACGTTCGATCCAGAAATAGGAGCGATGTGGAGCAAGTATGTCAAATAAAGATGCACTGATTTGATATTTTAATACTAAAGATACAATTATTACGTCCTGACGGAAAGTAAATAATTTATAATTGTGGGATTTGTTTATCGCTCCAAATTAATAGTTTGCTATTAATTCGTTTATCATGGGATTAAGTTAAATTATTTAGTTAGGTAAAATAAAGTTAATTTTGAGACCATTTCAAAATAAGAGAGTGCATAAGTTAAAAACTCGTCAACTCAACTGACTTTGACAATAATCGGCTCTATTCGCTCATATAATTGGTTTGACACTTGATATCGACTGACTCGTGTCTCTTTTTGAGTTCGGCAGGATGACACTCATCCTGCGTAAAATTTGGAGAGGTGGTAATAAAAAATGTTAATATCTCGGTCAGTTGAGCAATAATGGGTCAGCACGTAAAACAAGTAGCTGCGTCTGTAGCTGAGCTGACCACCTGATGCTCCAGAAAAGAGTGTGTATTGCAGTGTTAATGGCTTCTGTCGAATGCTGTCTCTGCGCTTTTATGAAAGCGGAGGAGATATTTTGACAGAGGTGAGTGACTATATAGGGTTCTGAAAGAATTTAGAAATATAATATTAATATCAGGACGTAACACGCTTCAGGCCGCTGTACCGGTGTCTTAACAAAAAAAAACTAATAAAGTTCAAAAGAATGTTTAATAAATAAAATGAAAGATAAATTTATTTTCAGTGCATTACGCGATCTAAAGCCCTGATTAAAGTGGATTACAATAAAAAAAATTTTCTATCTAAGTAATTGTATTTCCTGAACAATAAAAAATGTGTGTTATGTGTACACGGTATAAGTGTGTTTATACAAGTGCTCTTGCGCTTCTCTTTCTTACAATATTGAAAATACATATTTTATATTATATTTTTGATTTACATTTACATTTATTTACAATTTATTATTAGAATAAAATTTAAAGATGCAGTCAAAAAAATTTATCTAGTTTGATGAAATACTATGACTGCAGGGGTCTATTCCTTGTTTTTGGATTTCACGATTCTTTGTTTAGTGACTAGATGAATTTAGCTTAATTGGACTATGGTCTTAGTTCCTTGTGAATGAAATGTATTGGGTGATTTTTCTAACATAACTCGAGACATATCTTGGTTTGTGCTCGGTGTGGATGTATTTCAGTTTCTTCTTGCAAACAGTGTATGATAGATTAGTATAAATGCCCCCCCCCCCGTAAAGGTAACTTATAGTTGATAAATAAAGCAATAATCGATGCGAGCATTCGTCCTGCGTATAATGTATCATTTTGAGCTTGTGAAACCTCTCCTTGCATAGTTTTTTTTTTTCTATTTGTTCCAGTCCTTTCCCTGAGTTAAGGTCGTTTTCATGTGTCTTTGAGTTTATAGGGTGTTCTGCCTTATTATAGTATAGAACTTCTCATAATGTGTCCGTAACGTTTAAATTATTACATAACTCTATTATGTCCAATGTGCAGTTTCCAAAGGTTTGTACATTTATATTTGTTTGTATTTGTCTTGAAGCTATTTATGTAGTAGTTCTTGTGTGAGCACATCCTTGGGGGAGTGTTAAGATGCCCACTCCTTGTAAAGTTTTTATACGTGGTGACATTTCCCTGTAGGTAATGTAAAGGGGCTCTTTTTTATCGGTAGAAAATATCCAGGTGTTTTGCACGTTCAGTCTGTGTCAGTGTATATCGGTAAGCTTTTGTATTCATATATATCAATTTGCTAGTTTGTGTATTTATTCCAACTGCTAATTTTATTTCGCAGGCGGACTTACAAGGGAAACCCACGATCTCCGGGCTCTGCTCATACTTTGGAAAGTAGATTCTGGTACCTGAAAATGAAGTTTAGAACCAATATTTGCGACCAATGGGCACAATATTACCAGATAACCGCTATTTAACCCGTAATCATTTATTAAGATGCTTCACGCTTTATCACTCAGCAACAAACGAAAATAAAAAATGTTTCTTAATTACAAATGAAAATTGTGAATGTGACCTTCAATATGAGAGGTTATAAACGTAAATAGCTGAATTCATTCAAAAGTAATGACAGTTTAAAAATTAGGCACAATTTTACATTTTAAATTAATATAAAAATAATGAAGAGTTTTAAGTGCGAGATTATGTCTCATTTTGAAAAGCTTATAACTTTCGAATGAGTAGAGCTTTTGATTTTTACAACCCCCAAATTAAACATTTTATATTTTATTTAGTCGCTAATCTGTGAAGCATGAAACAACCATATGTATTTTCGCGTATTTTACTTGAATAGCCGTTATTCTGAAAGATTGGGCCCATTAGTCGCTAGAATTGTTTTTAAACTTCATTTTTAGGTACCAAAAACTGCTTCCCAAAGTTTCCGGAGATCACGGGTTCCCTTTATCAGTCGTGATTTGTCTAATTGACTCTACCTTTTTACAGATACATGTTGCAGTTACTCTCTTGCATATTTGTAGGTAATTTTCTGTTATAGATATGTAATTTTTGTTGTTCAAGTTTATTGCTGCAAAAGGCGTTTCTGGCCGTATATATTCAAATAAATGAGTGGTATTTATAATGCTTTGTTTTAACGGTATTGGTATAGCTCTGTATAGGGTGAATGTTTCTAAATCGAATAATGGCACGTATAAAATGTACGTTAAGTCAGGGGCAGTAAATAGTACTTTAAGGTCTGAAATTTTAACCAATTCTCTAAATGTTGCTGGTGTCCGTATGATCAGAAATTCTGTCTTGTATTGTTTGTTTCGTCTGATTTGCTGAATTTTGTATTTGTTCTAGCGTGATGAGTGTAGGATGAACAACTGCGTCTGTTGCAAATAGCAATGCCTCTGTTAGTGTTTCTATGCCTAATTCAAATTGTATGATGCTCTCCGTTCGTATGTTAATTGCATTTTGTAGAACGGAATTCTTCTCTTTTTGTTGGCGTGCTGTCATTTGTATAATGTGTTTCCATAATTCATCTGTCGCGTTTTGTGTTTCTGAAAATGTCCTGTCTAGGATTTCTGTTTGATATACTAATAAGTTTACCAATTTCTTTGTCTCGTTTGCTTGAATATTTATGATTCTATGAAATTCTTGTTCATCTGTTATGTCTAATAGCCAAATAAGTATAATATTTAAAAACTTTTCCGACTATGGCGCGAAGGACTACACTTCTAAACAACTCACATTTAGCGTCTGTTAGCTCCACGGCTGCGCCACTTCTTCCGCGCGTATATTGCTCTGATGCTTGAGCACTTGATACGGACTTAGCTTTCGTCTCGTTGTAGGCTGACTTTCCCCTCACTTTTCCATATAATTTTCATAATCTCAGAAAACTCGGACGCAGTAATCATATAGATTATTTAGTACATAAATTTCCTCCAAATTGTATACACCTATATAGGTACTGAAATAAAAGAGACAACTCTCATAAATAATGAGTGAAAATAGTGGAGGAAAAAAGTGAAAGTGAGTTATCCGCGTGTTTTATATTAATTTTGTTTATAATTTTTACAATTTTTATCTTGAGTCCTCTTTTAATTTTCCCGTGTTTTGATTATTCTTTAATATTATTCTTTAAAGCATTTTCGAAGTTCATCGTTTAACGATTCACGACGAATAATGTTTTTATAATAAAACGATGTATTAGTTCATAAGTCATTTAAGGTGTGTTTAAACATTTTCTTTGTGTCCAATATTTATTTTTTATAATTAAGAACTGTAAATTTTTGTAATTAGCCTGAAGAGGACGGTATACATTTTACACCCTCGAAACGTCGCAATAATAAGGTTTTTTATTTTGCCTTAATTTACCTTAATTTGCCTTAACAATTTAGCCTTTCTCTCCCGTTTTAAAAAAATAAAGGAACGATAGAATCAACAATCAATTATTCGGGTATTTTATTGAATCTGATGTGTATATTTATATATATATATATATATTTATGTAGTATGCATTTTTTGGTTGTTCGGCAAGGAGTGTCGTATGTTTATGCGTAGTTAGTATGGTGGGGTTTCAGCTATATACGTGCGTGTGCGAATCGTTTTCTGTTTCGTGAAAATTTTTCAGTGTTGAGTTTCATTTTCGTACCTATTTAGCAGCTTGGGTATCATATTTTGATGCATTAGGTCCAACTCCGCTTCTATCGAAGGCACAGATACCTATTTGAGGATAATGGCCTACAAGCACGTGATAAAATCACGCACAGGCTCTTCTTGTCCCTGTGTTTTGGAACCCTTTATTAACGCCATACCATCTCCTGGATGCTGCACAAAACGCAGACCAAGTTCTCCATTTGTCATAACCATTCCTATACCAAATGGCCGCTACACCTGCTAATAATTCTGACAGAGAAAATAATAAATCCACTTCTGACAGATCGGCCAAGCACGACATCCTTCCACTCATGTTAGAAACGCGTCTATACTTTGGTCCTTTTCTCCTGAGAACTGCATTTGCCATTTCCTGACAATTTGCCCCACGTCTCGGATTGAGCGTCGTGATTGTGATCTGCTTTCTGGCAGTAACCACGTTTTATATCTGAGCGCATCACCTACGGTCAGAACCATCGTTTCAGTGCTTATTCTCTCTGGTCTGTAAGCACCTGAGAGATTCCCCCTCTCCCAGGCTGTGCCTACACCTTTAGCACTGGAGACGCGAGAAGCCTGACCCTATAAACATAAAACCCTAACGCAATAACAAATAAATAATAAATATCATAAATGTATAAAAAAGTTCGTGATGTGCCTCACTCGTCCTATTTTCTACTTACCGAAAAAAATATCCAAAAATCAGAAAAAAAATTGCTATTGTGATACTGTTTTGCTGACCCATTTCCCATATTGAAGTTTTCCGCGTCTAACTCCCGAAGCCTAACACGTTAGAGGTGCCAGTTGTAACAGGGCTGTTTCTACGGTGTGCAATATCTATGCGTTACACACTCCTACCTGGTGCTTAGGATTCTATGCGATTTTATTACTTATAGAATTATGACAAATAATTATTATCATTAGTTATTGAAATTTTGTTTTAATACAAATGAATAAATTATAAATTTTTAATAATTAATATAAATATACTTCGGTATTAGAATAAATAAATTTTATATGCTCGATCAAGCACGAGCCTATTCTTCATTTTTCTTAATGTGATACTTCGGTCTTGCTGCGCGCGACATATAGGCTGCACTATATATCTATAATTATAGTATTTAAATATATCTAAAATTTGCTTCAAATTTAAATATAATATATATTTTATAATCATTATTTTTGCTGATGAGACTTCAAGATTTTTATGAAATTAAGCAGTGTCATGAATTCTTATTTTTGTTTGTTTTTATTTTATAATTTTTGTTAAATTCTATGATAATCAAGGGGCGCGGTAGCGCCCCCGATAGCAAGTATGAGAACCGCAGGGCGCAGAGGAGCCTTCCTATTATACTTTGAATTTGATTTTTAACCTCAAAAATTTTTTCACCATTTCTATAAATTTATGCTTTACATTGGTTTTATGAAGTTTTGCGGGGCTTAATAAATAGATTTTAAATATCTACTTTAATTGAAAAAAGTTTCATCCCCAAAGATTATTTATTTCTTAAGTTATCATCAATGCTAATTTTCGGGCGACTATTTCCTTTCCCTAAATTTTCGGCTGATGCTATATATACATATACAAATACGTACAAAAAGAGGATCAGAATTCAGCCACCTATATATAGATATACAAATACGTACAAAAAGAGGATAAGAATTCAGCCACTATATATAGATATAAAAACACGTCAAAATTTCGATAAATATTCTCAACGTCGCGAGAGGAGAAATACCCACGAAACATGAGGATTAAGTTGGTTACACTATATTGATGGAAGGTGTTCCGTGATAGGTCCAATGCCGATCATCTTCCGCCCGCCTACCAGGCGAATATACGCACTGAGAAGGTGGCACGCGCGCAGCGGTGTAGCTCGTGAGAGACAACTCTCGTATAGCTGCTCCTGCTGTGTTGCGCTGCTACCTCTTCACCTCGCGTTCGCTAGTAACTCAGAGTATGATTTGGACTCTATTTTCCTTTCGCGATGCCTTAGTTTTCTTTTTTTAAATTCATAGTTTAACGACAATTTATCGAGTGGTTCAGACACTATATATAGATATACACATACATACAAATTTCTCCCAGATACAAGTCTATTCCATGTATGCCATCATCAAGACATTACAAGTAGAAACTAATAATACAAAATATAGGTAACACATAGAGAATAATATATATATTATAGATGTATAAATTAAATATTGAAAGATGCCGAAAAAAATTGTATATTAATATTATAACGGCCGCGGATTTGAGAAGCTAGTCGGCGAATAGTAGATCTCTGTGATACGGGCATGAAGTAGTCGGTAGGATCTGTAGTTGAGTCGAGGCCAGTGTGGTGTTAAGGAGCGCGCCTTTGGATCCTGAGGTCGTGGGTTCTAGTCCCGCATACTTTTACCTCGATTTTCCTAAATCCTGTCCCGTACAGTGGTATGTGCTATTCACAGCAAGTATAGTGGTGTGCTAGCGCCGAATATTATTTAAACAATAATTATAATTTTTTTTTTATTATTAATTGTTATAAATAATTTAGCGGCGCGTTGCTTTACTCGTCCAAGTGAGTGTACCGGACGAAGGAGAGGGTGGATCTCTTGTAAAGTAAAAAGCTGTCGGTAAAACAGTTTTTTTTTACTGACTTCCAGGAATTTTTTTATTTAAAAATTTTAGAAAAGATCACGAGTGAGGTACATCACGTGATCGTGATATTGATTGTTTATTGTTTGTAGCGATTTTCTTTTAGGAGCGTTTTCAGGGAATCGCGTAACGAATAATTCGGAAGTTTAGTGGAAAAGCGCTTTCGGGAGGGGATTGAATAAAATTCAAAGTGTTTTTTGTTTTGGTCCAATATTAATGTTTTGAAATCGTTGAAATAACTGAATTTTTTTTTATGGAAAATTTTTTATTAGAGTTAATTCGCGTAAATAGCGAATTACTCCCGAAAGCACGTGGAATCGATCTCAGCACACCACTAGTAGGATTCGAACCTGCGATCTCAAGTGGATAAAACGCGTAGACACAGGGGGTTCGAACGCGCACAATAAGAAAAGTTCGAACGGAAGAAGTGGTCGAACTTGTGCGAGTCGAACTTCGAACCCAGAGTATTCCTGTTGAAGGAAGCATAGACCAAGTGAAGTCTGTGCATCCGAAAAGCCCGGAAAAGTGCACTAGCAAGTAAAGCTGGTGTACTTGAAGCCATACAGCTCGAGTATAAGCAGGGTTCGAACTAGGGAGTTCGAGATTCGAATTCTTGCTCGAGCGGATCTGGAGAGGTGCACTAGAGCAAAATCTAGTGCACTGAGTAAGATTCGAACTCGAGAATTCGAGATTCGAGCACCAGATCAGGAGTGATTTAGGAAATTCAGCGTCAATTCTGGGAAAAATGGCAGATACGGCTCTAAAAGCACTAGAGGGCTGGTGCTATGGCATAGAAGAGGAAGACTGGGAGGAAGCGCTAATGGAATTGCAGCTTAGCCGCCAGAGTCTTCCCTTTGAAAAAAAGAATAGGTTGCAAAAATGGCTGTTGGGAAATTACTCAGCAGCCGATTTTGAGCCATCTCAGGAATCAGATAAGCTCAAAGCGCAAATGAAGCGTGAAGAGCTGCGGAGAGCTTATATCGAGGGAAAGGCCTTCGAACTAACTGGATCCACGATTTACGACGAAAGCGTAAATCAGGAGGGGTTACACCCATTACAAATGCTGCTAGTGGATCCAGTGGTAAAAGCCGTCGACGAGGAGCGAACAGGTCAGCTGTACAGGCTCAACGCGCCGCAACTGGAAAAGGAGCTTCAGCAGAAGAGCTCAATCAGGGAGCAGATCCCGGTCGAGCAGATAGAAAGGCAGATTAGGTAGTGCGACGCCGATAGCGTGACGGATGGGTCCGCTACGGGTGACGACGTGGAGGAAGCAGCACCTCTAATGGTCTTCACAGGACCTCAAGCTGGGGATATCATGATGATATTCTCCGAGATAAAGGAGCAGATGTGATTGCTCAACGAGAGGGTCTCAGAGATCTCTCGTCGCTGCACAGCGCTGGAAGTAGCGGTAAAGACTCCATGCGCGTGCAAGCAGAGTGGCTGAGATTGTCGGTCGAGGTCGATAGCGCAAGAGTTCGAGGTGAACCAAGGAAGGAAAGAGCTCCGAATAGCCTCTAGTACGAAACTAGAAGGTAGAGGTTCATTTAGACCGAATGCCTCTGGTTTTGGCTTGCATCCGAAGATGCAAGCTGAAAAAGTCTCAGATAGGCGACCACACGTAAGTTTTCAGGATACATTTACGTGTTATCCTAGAAATAGTAGCGTATTATATTAGACACAGGCGCGTAGGATAGCGCAAAACGTTTCACATGTTACCGGTGTAGGCACAGCCTGGGAGAGGGGGAATGTCTCCGGTGCTTACGAACCAGAGAGAAATTGCAATGAAACGATGGATCTGAGTGCTAGTGATAGACTCAGATCCAATACCCGATTCATTTCTGGAGCCAGCACACAAGCACGACACGCAGGTCGAAATGTTGGCCAAATAGTGAGACGATGGCAAGTTTGATTCTCGGGGTAGAACGATCAAAGTATTGATGTATTTCTCACCCGAGTAGAAGAGTGACGTATGCTCGCTAATCTGATAGTGAAGGAGCTGTTGTCCTCTCTGTCCGAGTTACTAGCAGGTGTCGCGGCCATTTGGTACAGAAATGGTCGCGGCAAATGGAGAACATGGTTCGAGTTCTGCACTGCCGTCAGGAGGTGGTATGGAGTGAACAAGGGGTTTCAGCAGAGGTTAATTGCTGAAGCTAACGCACGCACCCAAGGCCAAGAAGAGCCGGTGCGTGACTTTATCACGTGCCTGCTCTTGACCTGATGCACCGGAATATGCTGCCAAAATTGCAGTATCTGGTGTGTCGTGCAGAAGCCCGTGACGTCGAGTCACTAATGGAGCTGGCGCGGGAGGCTGAGCTCATAAACACAGCAGGAGAGGCGTTTAGACCTCCACCGTCGCCACAGAATACAGTGATGCCGGAGGTGGCATACAAGAAGCCTCGAAAGCTTCCGAAGGCCAAACCAGCAGTCTATGGAGGGGATACGAAAGTGGCAGCAGTAAGCCAGTATCAGCCAAAGACAAAGGCATTCGCTGAGCTGCTCAAGGAGGTTAAGACCCTGACCGAGCAGCGCAAGCATCGAGCGCGGAGTAAGTCTCCAGAAGCACCGAAGAAGCGACAGGGCTATCGTAAGCCCAAAGGACGACCTAGCTCTCCCGTGATAAAGGAAGCGAAAGGAGAGCATGTTCAGCGTCCAGGTCCGGCTAGCCCCCGGCAAACGTGGCAGCAGATGAAATGCTACTCGTGTGAGAAGCCGGGGCATATGGCTAAGGACTGTCGAAGCAATATGGCGGGAAACGGAAGGAGGAGCACGCAGTAAAGGTAGTTGCGTCTCCTAGGATCCCGCCAAAGGCCTCTAAGTCGGCTAGAGAGGTCGACAGAAGTTGTTTAGAAGTAGGAAATACATCTAAACAGCGTGAGCGGTCGTCAGAGCAATGTTCGGATCCTGACGAAAGTGAAGACCGATGGTGATTGCAAATCAACGTCGGTGGCTATAGGATTCGAGCGTTGTTCGATCCTGGAACAGCACGCACAGTAATGGGATCTGTAGGATTCCAGATCGCCAGTACGTGCGGTCGAGAGCTTCGACTAAGCTATGCAGTGGTGCGAGAATGGCAAACGGTCATTATTCCGCCATCGTCGGCTATGTGAGTCTACCTTTCGAGATCGCAGGGATCCAAAAGTACGTGACAGTTGCTATCTTACAAGAGTTAGATGCAGACTGTTACGTCGGAGTGAAGTTTACAAGATTGTTCAAAGCGGTATTGGATCCTTGCAAGAACCAATTGTTCTTCAAAGATGAGAACAAATATGTAGATCTTGAACCAGCTGGAATCAGCGAGCGCAGAGTCACAGCTGAGTCTACCATCGGACTCGTTGATGTAGGATCAGCTGAGCGAGAGCAACTGGAGCAGTTGCTAGATCGCATGATTAGGCCGCCGAAACGTATACTCAAATGTACTACGCACGCTGAGTATGAAATCGAGGTATGCACCGCGCCTAAAGAGAAGCGAAAAGCAGTGCTTCATGAGGGGCATGACGAGCCAACTGCGAGTTATCTCGGAAGAGACAAGACTTATTCCCGGATAGCCAGCTTATATTATTGGTCGAGCATGTGTATGGAAGTGGAAGCCTATGTTCGACGATGCACTGTATGCCAGCAGTGCAAATTCGAACAACGCGCTCCATCAGGGCTAATGGGGCGAAGGTCTGTCACTAGGTGGTTGCAGGTGACATCATGGGTCCTTTGCCCAAATCTGTACAAGGATTCGAGTATATCTTGGTCTTTCAGGATTTATTCACGCGATTGGTCGAGGTTATCCCCATTCGCAGAGCCAATGCAAAAACAGTCCTTAGGGAGCTCAATGAGTGTATCTTTTTGAGATATGGGGCTCCTGAAGTCTTTCTTTCGGATAATGGTACGGAGTTTAAGAACCGTACCATTGATAGCTTTCTCGTAGAGAGAGGTGTGCACCATACTACATCATCCGCAGGCGAATCCAGTGGAGCGAGTTAATCGGTCACTGAACACGATGCTCATGGCATTTATCGAGGAGAGCCATCGAACATGGGACGATAGTTTGCCAGAGCTCGTGTTGGCGTTTAACGCGGCTGTGCATAGTTCAGTGGGGGCCAATCCTGCTCACCTGAACTATGGAAGACAGCCAATGCCTCCTTCGACAGTTCGTCGAGGTCAAGAGCTAGCTGCTCTAGATAGAGAGCAAGCTGAAGCTCTTGAGAATTGGCAACGAAAGATTGAAGATTTGATCAATCTGCGTGCTGAAGCGAGCCAGAGATCGGAGGAATCTCACAATCGGCAGGCCGCTTATTATAACGCACGGCATAGACCGGCTGGATTCGATGTAGGAGATCGAGTCTGGAAGCGTAATAAGATACTGTATTCTGCTATGGAAGGGTTAAGCACTAAGTTAGCCCCAAAATATGCGGGTCCGTATAGGATTGCGGCCTAGCTCGGTTCCAATACATACGAGCTAGAAGATATGGACGCGAAGTTAATAGGACTCGTCCATGCGGAATAAATAAAGGAGTACGTCGCCGAAGGAAGTCAGATGGATCTGACAGAAATAGACGACGTCGAGACGCAGCCTCCGATGGATGCAAGCGTAGATGTGGCGTTGAGCGACCCGCCGCCAGCGAGGGCAGCGAGCACGCTGGTAAGCATCATTCCACCGGGAGATGTAGCGGCTGCCTGCGTGCCTATAACTTCGCGGCCCCGCGGAAGGCCTCGGAAGGCCACGAAAGTTGTAAAACGAGCGGACGTAAGAATCGAGAAGGCTGCATCGTCGATTTCGGTAGCGAAGCGAAAGCCCGGTCGTCTGAAGGGCTCCCGAAAGCGCGTGGTTGTAGTAAATCCGGCGAATCTCTCTCCGCGTCGAATGCGTGCCACGCATTCGTAAATCCCTCTCATTTTCCTCCCTGTTTGAGGAGAACTCGTGTGCAGCTGAGGAACCGGTAGGCGCGGAGGCTCTGCCCGAGAGCATGGGCCTTCTGAAGATGGAGGTAGCAGACGAAGAAGGCGACGAGGTCCGGCAAACAGAAACGTCGCCACGCGAGTTCAAGGCACGATGCATCGAGCAGCTACTCGAACGGGCAAGAGAAGCCTCGAGAGCCAGCCTCCAACTGGAGGAGGACGTTTTTGCCGCACTCAACAATTTGTCGAGCATCACGGCGAAGCTGGATGCCGAAGGATGAAAATGTGGCTTCCTTTGGTTGAAAACCGGCGCGTAGAGCTGCGCGCGGTTTTCAGTGTCCGCAAAGACCGACGCCTCAGTAAGGAGGCCGAAGAGCGGCGTGCCCGTGAGCAAGTGGCCCGCCTTGGGCGCGCGCACGTGGAGCGAGAACGAGCCGAGGAGGCGCTCAAGCGGGCCAAGCAGCGCCAGTAAGTGGAGGCCAGTCGGTTGGAGCAGGAGCGCCGCCGCCTAGATGAAAAGATGCGGGACACCCGGTGTTACATGTGTGGCACACCGGGTGTCAAAAAGTTGAAGGACTGTCCGAACATCGCAGAGCACCGGCGGTACAAATGTGTGTAGCCTCCGGTGCCCCTTTCGTTTCTCATTAATATACTTGGATACTTTTATAGCAATGGTTGTATTTCATTACAAGAACCTTTGCATCGTCCACATAGGATCCTTTCCCGTTCCTCTGATAGCTCATCGAGCGCGATCATCGAGCTGTCACCATCCTGGTATCCTGCGTCTGGGAGAGGGGTATGATCGAGGATTCAATCGTTAATTCGATTGTACGCTTGATCCGACGGCGGGCAAGCACCGAGGATGATGAGCAGGGCAGCGAGAGTGACGCGTGTCGCGAATGAGAGAGAGACAGGCGATCTCGTGGATTAGAGAGAGACGGCGCGATAGGAAAAGTCGATCGCGTCGTCAGATCTATTTCCGCCGCGAATCAGCACGGACGCTGAAGATAAAGATATGCGCGACGTGTTACGTGTGTGTAGGTGTGTTGTGTGTGTGAGGGTGTAGCTACCCACAACTCCACATCTCAAGCTGCACTGGACTGCAGGCCAGTGCAACTATTAGAGGAGACCGCGCGAGCGTAGTTGCTGAGAACAGAGAAACCTCGAGTATGTACTTGTCTAGTACTACTGCGGCGGATCGCGAACGGTGATCCGCGTATGCTTGTGTGCGTGAAATTTCCCGCGTTTATGCCTTCTCGGTTCGCGAGACAGTTTGTAGTTTGTATTGTAAAGATTTACAGAATATATAATAGTTTAGTATTATAAAATCACGTCTTTATTATTCTGTAGTTGAGAGTTTTCCCCTATTTTTCTCGCGATTACCGCCGCCTACGCGGGAACAGTGGAAAAGTGTTTCCACTGCGCATAAAACTGAGTAGCTGGCACCGTGAGCGTAACACGATGCTCACGATCAAAAGTCCGATCAACGGAAAGCGAGACTCATCAAGAGAGCCTCGCATTTATACGAGAGCTGTTGCACCTGACCAGCGGGGAGAATCACGTGTAGATTTTTCTGCTGCAACGTATAGGAAAGGTAGGAGTGTGCAGTACACCGGTACTGCACATCGAATAAACAGCCCCGTTACAATATATATTATATTACATTGTCATCCAGTTCTGAGCTATGTTTAAATTTAAAGTCTGTATCTCATCCGGAAGTGAATGAAAAATGGATGGGAAAATTACACTCGGGCAACAGACAAGAAAGCGAGCTAATAAATATGTAGTAAAATATGCTTGCAATAATTGCCGAAACATTTTATCTTTTAAAAAGTAACTAGAGCCAGATGAGATTAGTGGTCATGGACCCACTATGGCTCATCATAGAAAATCCCCACCACCTACCCATCCCCGACCACTGTCGGAGGTGTGGAGGTCTGGGTACACGTCATATTGAGTGAAACGCACTCTCGCTCTCTCTTTATCTTAGAATATATCTATATATAATTATAATTAAAAAAAATCAAGATTTTCAAAAAATCAAGACAAGTAAATAAAGAAAAAATTTTTACGTTTTAAAATAACATTAAATTAATTATTATCAATAAAAATATATTTAAAAAAGCAGAAATTAATATGTTTAAAATTAAAAAAGTAACTTATTTCTAATTTTGAATTATGGAAAAAGGGATTGGTAAGCGATAAAGGTTTTTTTATAAATATCACAATTCGATGTAAAAGTTAACATCATTTATTATTTAGATAATTCATCAATGATAACGTTCATAATCGAAAACGTTCATAATCGCGAGGAATCTGCTCTCATTCACTTCGCCGAGCAGCTCAATATGCATACTTGCACACATACATTTTATGTACAACATTTTTAAATTCCATTTTTAAAGTAGCCAAAACTTTTCCGAGTGTTACAATAATTTTCGTAGAATAAATTTGTAAATTCTCCGTCGTATAAAATTCTTATACTCTTATACCTCTCTTCATTTCACTTTGTTTCTATATCTTTTCTACATTTTTCTTTTAATGTTTGAATGTCTACGTTACTTACATTATCTACAACCTCATTAAGATGACGAGATTCGAGAATTTGTAGCTATGTATTATGAAGCGACTGATACTTATCGATAGTAAAATAAATCGTATTTATAATACATATAATACAAGTGTATTATATTTAATAGATTCTAGGAACGTTAAATAATTTTCTGTGTACTTCGAAACCTCGTCCAATCGGTCAAATGTTACTTTTTTGATAATAATACTGCGTCTAGGTTTTTTAGTCACTGAGCCGTTCGATGTAAGTGAATGTCGATCATCCTCCAATTCTATAGCTCTTTCTGTGTGGCAAAATGCGAATCTCAGTGTCCACCATCGACCATAAACTTTATTATCTCTCAGATCGTTGCCGTACCCAGTAAAATATCTGTTGATATCTGGGAAGATGTTTTTAAACATACTTCAATTATCCAAGTCAAATGGAACACCGTAGTTGTCTAGCTCTTTTGGAAATACTATCGGCTGATACGCTATCGTGTCTTCTAAATCGTCACGGTACTGCAGACCAGTTACAAGCCTCTTTGTACACAACTTGTTTAAATAGTAAGTGGTATTAAATATTGGGTGTAGACGATCACAACTTTCTCGCTGGCTGTCCATCTTTTCAGAGTGTCTACTGGTCGACTGATAGGGAGCGAACGCCAGTCGCACTGGTTATATATGCGCTGCATGAGGCATTGGTGGTGGTACGATGGCGCGCATGTACGATGACTAGCTTCGGTCAAGGACTATATCAATAACATCTTAGAACTGCAGTTTTGCAAACAGTTGACGAAGTATCCGCTGTCCCCGGTAAAGACAGTGTCAGTATTTCTGTACTGAGCGTGAGCTCTGGCTATCATATCGTTTTTCTGCAAATCGTCGGAAAAATTGTCGAGAAATTTCTGGAAGCCTAACCCTGAACTCATGTAATACAAGAACATTATACAAAATTGACCGCATACGATTTTTTCGTAAGCGATTTATATGATCCGGTATAAACGGCGGAATGCCGTAGCTATCAAAATACAAAGCATGTCCAGACACGTCGACGTAAATGCTGACCCAATGCATACCGGGTTTCGTATGACTGTCACAGAATACGATTGAATCAGCGATAAATGCGTGTTTAGCCAGGTTTTCAATCTATAAGTATTATTTAAAGCACAACTGTATTGAAGATATTGACTTTTTAAGGCGTGGTGAAGATAATAGCTATCGGTCCACGGCAACTTGGTAAATGATTTGCAATCATTGTCGTACTCCAAATTAATAATCTCCCATGATGTTATTTTATGCAAGGCCAGCCAGTTTTCCTTACCTCAAACAAATATTGTTGTCACTTTTTTTTCGAAGGTTTTCATGATATCTCCCCCTCAAAGTAGTCGAGACCATGATGATACTGTGTCAGACACTCATTCTGCTTCCAAATTCCCTGGCTTAGACTGGTGATTGAATTTGCTGATGCGACAACCCAGTGAGCACTGAAATCTCCTTTTAAAGCCACAATAACTATTTCTTTAAGTACACAAATATTTTTAATGCCTTTAACGAGTTGTATATATTCTACTAGATCTATCTTTGCCGTCCAAGCGCTCGAGGCAAACTGTCGTAGACGAGGTTAAAGCAGCTTGTTGTACCATGACGGCGACATCTGAAGTCGTCTTCTCAGCCCTTAAAGTCCACGATAGCTTGGGGCGAAAAATCTATTGCCAAGATATTGTCATATTCGGCATACACGATACAATTCACTGTACTAGCCAGTGGATCACCGAATCTCACTTCTAATCTAACACTACTGTGCTTCATTAGATTCCAATGACTGCATTCATTAGCCGATAAATCGGGAATTAAATCAAATGCAAAAAGCCATTAGTGTATGCTTCACGGCTAATCTCATTTCCATCCAGAAAGTAGCGTATGATATGCATCGATGTATAGTTTATTCTTCTTGAAATCAAACTATAATGCTCTCGAGTTTTTGAAAATTAAATGGATTAAGAGTTCGTTTACCATTGTAAGCTTTATTTTCAACAAAATCGACTACTTAACGTTTAGGTAGTTGGCTCAATATCACATTATACAAAGCTTCCACTCGTGTAAGCGGATATTTAGCAGTTGTTTTTAAAAGTGCCTTCGAGGAAATCGATGTCTCACTCGCTTGTGTAAGTTGTAAGCATCTTGACCTTCGATTTTTTGTTTTTCTTATCCTTTAGAGATTAATTCTTCATCTTTTTCTTTTGCGTCCTATCGCAAGGCTTTATTGCTTTCTTGATTCGAGAAAAGAATTTTTCAAAAGTTATTTTACTAACCATGCAACAAGCTGTCATCATTGCAAAAGTTCGCTCATTGGATGGTGTCTCCTGATCAAGTATACGTGAAAAAGCACGCTCGTCCAGTATACGATCAATCTTTCGACGATTATTCTTTTTCTTGTCGTTGTACGCTAGATTGTACTCCCGAAAGGCATCGTCCAGAAAATTGATCTCCACCTCACCGCGTTCGAGTCGTTCTGCCAGTTTTGTGCCCGGTCCACAAAATTTGTAGCCAGGAACGTGCATCTCAAGCAGCAGCAAATCAATCAAAGAGTCTAGAGCACTATTTTTGTTCCCTTCCTCTAAGACCCTCACGGTTATTTTTTTTTTCGTTTTTTTGTACTTACCACTCATACGACATTTCTCTTCTGCGCTACAACTCGCTCACTGACAACGTCAACTGTCTCTTGCGGGTGAGTAGATGAAGAAGAAGATGCAGGCGAAACAGCTAGACCTGCAGGTCATGTCATAATTCCGGACGACGAAATGTTAGACGATGACGACGAACCTCTAATATAGTCCAATCATTTTTTTGCTACTGCATTTTTTTGATACTTTGTTTCGAGAGATACCAACGTGGTGCTAATTGGAGGAGCAAGGAGGGTAGGCCACATTGCACAATTAGCTTGTCCTTCCAGTGCAAACTTTCACCCGTAGTAGCCAGTTTTCGTAGAATACAGGCATGCTTGCGTAATTTGCTCTTGAGTGTTTTGGGGAGTAGTACGTTACCGTCTAAGATGTTCAAAGCGCTTTCGCAAATATGATGAATTAATTTCGGGTCTGCTTTGCGTAACAATGCGTTTCGTTGCTATTTATCTAGATGATATAAGGCCTGCAGAATTGCCGCGTATTTCTATCCAAACGGATCTCGACAAGTTTTCGGAGCCATTACAGTGACACATCTGGAACGTGGTTCTCAAAGTTGCGGCCTTTTATTTTCTTTCGTCCCACGCATACGTACTTATACTCGTCGTCGGGGAAAATACACGTACGAAAGCGGCAACTATAGGGCGTATCTTGCTTGAGATCCAGTAAGAGATAGCCAAGCAGTCGAGAGAAGGCGTCCCAGTTAGCTTCCTGCAAAAATCGAGGATCTTCCGGGCATAATTGTCGCGAAAGATGTTGAATTTGACTACGATCGCTCAAGTTTCTAAATAACACGATATACTGCGCATTCAGCGATATATCTCGCTGACCTTTTCCCTAATAAAAGATATTCTGCGTGATAAATATGACGCTAAGACTATTGTGACGGCTGCCTTTTGTAAAGAGATTAACAACCGCGCAGCCGGAGGACGAGGTTCACGCATAAGATCGTCGATGATGAGCAGCTTGCGTCTCGGATCGCTTGCCCACTCGCCGGATTCTGGAACACTTTTGCGGAATTAGACATTTTTACTAAGTTCCTTGTAGCCAGCCTGCCAGTCGCTAAAGTAGAGAATTATATGCTCGAAACGAGTGTCGCTCATACGATCACTATACTTTAAAAAAATTTTCACAAACTCCGATTTGCCACCTCCTTCCACCGTTCATCCATGACGTTTACTGAGAGGGCGCCCTCTCATACCGCAGTACCTCTGCCCGACTGCTGATGACCGCGGTGGACTCGGATCGAGCGCACAAATGAGCTAATTCCCCTATACTCATCGAGGATCAGCGCTTCTGATTCGCGGCTCACGAAAGCGCACAGATGAGCTAATTCACGCAGCCGCCGTTAGCAAGCGCTGTTGATACGCGGCCGCGACTCTATCAGTGCATGTGCCATGTGTCATGTTCTTTCCCTCCCACTCCATCCCTGTGACCAATTAGATTACAGTAGTGTTTCGTTCTTGTAGCCGTACTGATAGCTCTCCCTCAGGCCCACGAAACGTCTCTTGCTGTAGACAGGTGGACAAGTTTTTCTCTCGTTTTGTGATATAACTTTGTTAATATCCGAACGTATAATGACCAAATTGTCTAAAGAAATTTTGCTTCTATCACCTTTTACCATTTCACAAATACTCCCAAAATTCACTTTTTCACTGTTTGAGTAGTTCAGTCTGATTCCTTTTACCTTGCACACACACACTCCTAGCGTCCGTCGAGTTTTTTACATTTGTAACCGTAAAATTTTGGTCTGCCAGATTAGTACGCCGTGACATACGCACTTACACCTAGCATTACACTTAGCCTATAGGTAATTCACTCTTACTACTATTACCGACATAAATAACTGAATCCGTCTCAGAATATAGAAAGCGTCTGTCTAGTTCGTTTAAATATTCAAACAGCTGCAACGACGACACTAGTGGTTGGCAATGTCCTGACTGTCACAATTTTGTACCGCCATCCGATCTGTCGAGTTTCATCTTCGATTGGTAAAAAGCCCGCCACCTCGACTTCTGCACTGGTAAGTAATTCCGTCAATCTTTGTGGTTCCGTAATAACCCCCGTTTTAGGCATATTTTCGCGCCGCAAACTTTCCCCTCAGAGAGTTCAAACACAGCTTTTCCACGGATCGGAGACCCGCATTAAAGCAGACTTGATTTCTATCCAAACTTATACCCTCATATTGTTTAAGGAGTTTGACGTATCCGCCTTTGCCCTCGTTCGCGATACAGTCTGGCGGGTAGTCAGTCGCCAGTGTTTTCTGCTTAAAAAATTTGTCGATATAATTCGAAAATATCTCCCACGCTTTGTGTTTCCGAACTATAGTGGGTCATCTCGTATTGCCATGTATCATATACATTCACACCAGTGTAGCCTAGTTCCACAGCCTTCTTTAATTCTTCCGAAACCCATGTACCTTGCAGAATTCTGTCTCGTGCATTTTCGTGAAAACATTCATTTTGCAGCGCTTGCTCGAACATGTACGACTCTAACAGGTAGGATCGGATGATGTAAATTTCTCGGCGGGAGCACATCACGTATGATAAGGCCAAAAACGCTAGAAATTTCTAAAGGAGTACAAAGCTATAGCTATACCTCTCCGAGCAAAATAAATCTGAAACCGATGAATTTCCTCGAGTCCGCAATGGACCACCGGTATACAGACTTGCGCCAAATTTATAAAATCCTGAACTGCTTCTTTCTGCACGCGACTATTTTGTCTTCTAATTTGATTCCAATAGCTGTGTAAAACATCAGAGTGCAATTGACCTTGTGATACGCCACTCGTCCAGGGTCCAAGCGTCAACCTGTAATCCCTACTAATACAGATATATAACACCCTACTAAACCCTACGAGGTTTCCTGGTCGCACACTAGGAAAACCAACGTCTGATCGTCGCTTATAATTTGTTTAAGGCGCCAGACACACTCGTGTCAGGCGACGACTGATCCACTTCACCCGGTTAAATCCAATACAAAGAAAAGAAGCGAAACTCTCTCCCAGAGGAGATTCCATCGAGCGACTCGGTGGAAACGTCCGAGCCCTCGTTGCGCTCGTCACCTTGATTCCCCGCTGCTCTGCCTTTCGTCCCTCCTGTCGTCGTTTTCCGAACGTGGCTCGTCACGAGAATAATAATTTTATTATATGTGGGAATAGGAGAAGGCAATGGGCAAACTCGTAATAACGACTAGGTAGAATTTAATTTTAACAGTAGATAACAATTTATTGCCTGCAAGCGTACATGCTACATCCGCGTTTGTCGCTATTTCGGCGGTGCGGAGTTCGGTTCCGCCACGAGGCTCCCGTCACAACCCGCACCGCCGCCAGTTACTTCCGGGGTCGTGAACGAATTTAATTGAAATTCCGGAAACCCGTGCTCACGTAGGAAACACATCGCTCAACAACTACAGCGCCCGTCGCCAGAATAGTCGCAGATAATCGCGGGCACTTGTCACCGATCGCGCACCGATATAAATATTACGACTCACCTTCTCGTCAGGTTGCTCGACAACCGAGAACAATGGCGCCTGTCCGGCCCACTCACCGCCGTAAAATCTGGTCGACGCGATCACCCTCCAAAAATCCTCTATCAACTCTCGATAATACTCCTCTCGTCGCTGCTTCTGGGTTTCGTGTCGCTGGTTATTGTGTGTAGGGCTCTCGTCGCTAAGTATTTCTACAAAATCTTTATATTGCTGCTAGGCGGGATAATTCGCTGCTAGAATCACAATCGCGTGTTGCTACTTCCAACTCTAGACGGCAAGTGTCTTCTTTTCGGAAGCTCACTTGTCGTATCCGTCTTCTTCCAATCTTCTCTCTTCGTCGCACTCGTTCAAAGTCTATACTTGTCTCCGTCGCTCCCATGGTCGTTGTCAGGTCCAAAATTCCACTCGCGTAGTTCGAAATTTGACTCATTTATTCCTTTTTAGCAAACCTAGAGGCACTTTCCCTCACTTCTCTCATACTTAGTATGGTCATAGTCGCTGATTGGCTCCTGAGGCTGACCTAGCCTCTTATCTGGGTCATCCTAATGCGCGCGCCATTCGAATAACGTCGCGCAATAAGTCTACGTGCATTTATCTCTAAATCTCCCCAGATGCCCTATGGAGCATGCGCATCGTCGTCTCGGGAACTTGGAGTTTCGGGTGCGCGGCATTGTTGTCGCTCCCTAAAGCGTTATCGCCGATTCTCCTTCGCACCGTTCGTCTGTCTCTCTCGCTCTACGGGCGGCATTGCAAATGGTCGCCAGTTTCGATCGGCCGCCGCGTGTTTCGGTCGCGGTTTACTTCGTCGTTGGTGGTTCGTCTCGTGGACGCTGTCGAGGTCGCGCGCGTGGGTGGCGACATCCTTGTCTTCATCTTCGTCGCGGTTCTGCGCCTCTTGCGCCCGGCATCGGCACCAGTGGTACGTATGTGTGTGTGCGTCGCCTCCTGGCCTCGCTTCCTCGGTGCTAGTGGAGTACGTTTCGGGGCGACGTCCCACCTCGTCCTCGTCACTGACCGTCGTGCGTGCATCGACTTCTGGGCTCTGTCCTGAGCCGGAGTGCATTCTTGCACAGATCGGCCTGCATCGGTTCTCGTCGTCGTGGTGTGCATGTCGCGTGTGTTCATCGTGCGTCGGTGCAGTAGGGCCCTCGAACAAACAGGTGTTTTCACGATTAGGACAGTGCTCAAACATCTCTCTCGGCGACGCTGCGGGTTGCTCGCGAGGACCTGCTGCCGGGTAATCGTCAGGTATCCTTCCGCTTCCTATCCTAACTTCCAATTCCCTATGCAGCAATGCAGTGCTGGTGGAAGCATCACTGCACCCACCTGCACTGTATGTTTCATTGTTTTGATGCTGTCTCTCTCCCTTCCATTGAATTCCCTATCCTCACCTCACTTCCCCTTTTCTCTGATCGTTTTACTTTTTGTTTATTAATTTCTCATCAGCTACTCCGGTGTTGTAGGTGGGACCCTGGACTTCCGTAGCCGAGGATCACCTTCTAGTGGCACGATACTCGTGTCACAACCTTTAACAGCATTCGATCAACAATGTATCATCAATATCGAAATCGGCTGCTCTTTGCGCGGCACTGAAAAACATGTTCTACAACTCACCAACTTTAAAATTTTCAATAAGCCTAAATGACATTCATAAGGGTCCATAATTAAATCTTTTAGATTGAATAGTTATACCTATAAAATCTGTAGGCTCACGGCCACGATAAAGATTTTCGTGCAGAGCAGACAAAGAATTCTCCAACCGCTCGTAAATATTATTATTATCTGGCGGTGTTCTGGATATTCGACCTGTAAGTTCAAGCCCTTCTACACCGAATCGTTGATAGTACCGTGTCAGAGCTACTCTCAATAATAAAACGAGAAACTCTTTCGACCTCACCTCTAGCGCCTTGACCACTCTGTTAATATATATCTGAAAAAATTGATGTTTTTGAATATTCATGAATCAAAAAAGAAATAAATTAATAATGCTATGCAGTTACTGTTCTCGTTTAAAGAGCGAGCAGTGCTATTGTCGGTGTCAGATTAGCCCGAGCTGGAGGAGGAGGCTGAGGTGGACATCTCCGATGAATGAGACCCGCTATCTGAGTCTACGTCATCGCTTGTGTCGTTTGACGTCGAGGCCACTGCACCGCCCAGCTGAGGCATCTGTATCAGCGCGCATTTCCCTAACCACTAAAATATATTTTATGTAAATCGATATATAGCTTTTGTTTTTTTTTTATTCACACATATATAAAAACGAGTACTCACTATGACGATGAAGTATGCGGTTAGAGGCAGGATTGGCTTGAAGTTTACTTTTTCTTATCACATTCACCACAAGATCGAGAATTTGTTTATTCATAAAAAGACCGACTTGATACATATATTTTATACTATTAATATTAGTATGCATCAAGTCAAACTTTAGTTTTTGTAATAAAATCTTCGTCGACAAAACTGCCAAGTTGCTGCATTTTATTAAATTAAACAGCGAGCGAACATTTTTATCGCGAGACTTTGCGATACGTAGGGCACAATTAAGAACACCGAGCCGGTTAATTTTCGACGTTAAATCCATGTTTACTGAGAGAGATACTATGGGCACATCGATGCAAAGATGCTCTATTTATAATGCCTCACTAATTGTCACAAGGAGGGGATATTGCAAAAGCGCGATTGAACTCACAAGGGGAACCCAAGGAGTCCGGGAAACCGATTTTGATGAAACTTTACAGAGACATTCTTTGATCGAAAATATCAGATACGTGTCTCGTACTTTAGTCAAATGAGTCCTGGGGCCCGAGTTAATGCCCATTTAATTAAAATATATGATAAATCGTGATTGTATTAAAAACTTTCTAGGTCAATATATAATACATTGTAGAAAATGTCACAAAAAAGATATCAAAAATATAGATAAGAAGCTTTCATTTGCATTTTTGAACGAGTTAATAGTTCTTTACATTCAAAAGCTATGAGCGATCGAAATTTAAGTTAATTTTTGGGCCTTAAAATTTAACGTTTATTTCAGTTGAAAAATGCAACTAAAATTAACTCGATTTTCGATCGTCCATAACTTTTGAGCGATAAGTGCTAATAACTTGTTTGAATATTCAAATGAAAGCTTATCTGTACTTTTGATATTGTTTTTGTAATATTCTCTGCGATATATATTGGCCTTGCAATAAACATGTTAAGACAACCATAATTTCTTATATATTTTAATAAAATGGCCCCAAGGCCCATTTGACTAAAACACGAGACACGTATCTGATATTTTCGATCAAAAAATGTCTCTGTAAAGCTTCATCAAAATCGGATTCCCGGGCTCCTTAAGTCCCCATTGTCAGTTAGAAATTGCAAGCGAAGTTTATGCTTTGTATTCTTCGAAAGAAATAGAGACAGAGAGAGCCGAGTAGTATGACTTTATTCCTCAAGTATCAACCATGTGCAAATTGTTTTGAAATTATTGTCTGTCTTCAGAAAAAAAAAGAAAATAAATGTTCGTATACCACGAAAATTGATGCGAGTAAAGCCTCCAGTAAATTTTAGCTTATATAGCAGACACGTGTACTCTCGAACTCTAGAAACTGAGAAATTCGACTTTACATTATCGAGTTTCAGATATGTGCAAAACGTATTTAAAAACATTATAATTCGCGATTCGAATGAAAAAATGATATCCGAGAAACCCGACTTAATATTATCTCAAACTTCAGGAATGTTCAAGTTGTCTGAAAAAATATTTCATGTAAAAGAATATACAACTAATTGTTTTCCTTGAATTGCTTCTTAAAGGTCGACACGAGGAATCCGACTTGATATTGTCTAAAACTTCAGGAATGTGCAGACCATATGAAAAGCTTAAATGTAAAAGAATATACATATAACTCTATTATGTTTTAACTTATTTTCTCATTGCATTGCTTTTTTTGAAGTCGACACGAGTCATCGACGGCTCACATGCATCTTAAAACATTTAATGCAGACAAAAACAGAAAGAATATTATCTGTCTCGCGTATGCTTTTCATATTACATCAGCGACGACCTCCGGGACACCCTATACTCTCTCTCTCTCTCTTCGGTTTTTAATAACGCGCTCTTCGGTATCGCGCGTTATTAAAAAAAATTGACATTAGGTAAAAGTCTGTGGCGAGCGCAGAGACCGTTTGTACTGCCTGAAGTTTTAGAAACAATTAAGGCGCATTTGGAGCATGAAGCAAATAACTGCTGTATACCTGTTTCATCGGTCCTTTTACTCAAATCTCGGATAATATCGGTTTAAAGGCTATGGAAACTAATATAAAAGTAATATTTTTAAAAGGAACTTCGGGAACAGGTCGACAAATGTTATGAAATACAAGCGCCCTGGGTATACGCATAGCTTAGCTGCTGCTCACCAAAGTTATTGTGCCCTGCTCTAAAATTTAGGATAGTATCTTTTTACATGTAACAAAAATAACCATAAGACTATATCGGGTGTTAAAGGGAAGTAGAACAAGCTCTACGGCATTGGATAGAGTGGAAAATTCTAAGACAAAAATCCTATTGCAACTTTTTGATCCGATCAATATTCATTGAGTAATTATCGATTGAAAATTAATTGAGTGGGCCAATCATTATAATTTTGACCACTCACACGACCTTCGACCTTCAATATCTCAAATTATATGAGTTTTAGAGTGTTGTGACCATAAGCATTTTTGCTCAAGAAGTCATGAACTACAACATACTAAATTTTCAGCCAATTTGACGGCTGTATTAAATCCCATGTATTGTGTGCGTGGTCCTTTCTGTTTCTTCAACATAGGCTCCACATCTTTCTCGTCGTATACACTTTGAAAGTTGACATACATAGTGTACAGCATAGCATATTGGATGCGCGCGATGTCCAAATTTAAGTTTCCATAAGGATAATACTGTGAATTGAGAAATAACTTTACGTTGCTGATATTGCAGTGAACGAAGCGACTCGCGTTCGCAGTTCTCTGACACTTTCGGTTCGTCTGAAATCCCAGAATAACGAAGCGTGGTTTCTCCAACTGATTAGATGTTTTAACTGTCCAAACCTGTTTAGATGTGGCTGCTGACAACTCCCAACTACGAAAACTCATCTCGATCGGTTTGTTCTTCTCTATGTGATTGAGTAGACGAATTTTGTACATATTTTATACCACTACGTATGGCATGAGCCACTCGACTTTCGTTAGTTCGATCTCGAAATTTTCGAAGACATTTGCTTCCGCTGTCTGCAGAACAGCATTCAAATCGTGTCTCGATCTCGTAAGCATAAGTTCATTTTTCACATTTATAACAATTTTCCGATAATCATCGGCGAATCCGAGAATCATACATAGAGGTATGGATACGTCGAAGTAGCCTTCACCGTTGGTTATCTGCTGCGTCTCTTCTACATTGAGCCAACCAGCATTCTCAATGATTGAACTTTGACTAGGGTTGAGCGAAAGGCAGCCTTTCATCAGAGTAGTGAGGCCAACATTTTTACTCCTATCGATTTCTATAGCATTGATTTCGTATCTAACTTCTTCAAACAAATGACAAACGGCATTATTCACAAACATGTATTTTGAGCGGAATTGCCATCAGTTTTGACTAGTCCACCACATACGTGCAGCGAACTATGCGATGGTAGGAGACATAAGTCTTGATGTTGGATGGCGATGCGAATCTCGTCGCTGTTGTTGAAGCTCAATGATGTGTACGGCTGGTGAGCGTGTACCTCGTAATGTTCGATTGACTTATCGAATTTCACCGGTGACTGTATGCTCAGAATCCCTTCCATTGTTTTTTTTTTCTCGTAATGCAGCAGAAGAATGTGCACGTTATTTTCGACCACCACCACGGGCGTTGACTCTTAGACCTAGATTTCTTAAACATTGAATGTTTCGCCATGTTAGCTCTTTGATAGTTCTCTGATAAATGATGCTTGGGCCACATACTGAAGTGCTTTTATAGCCCCTACCGACTCTGGTGTTGTAAACTATTCCCATCACACTTGCTTGATATGCAGTCTAATTGTAATTACTTCTCCTCAAAAGTTGACTAAATTTTCGTCTTGGTCAACAATGCAAACTTGCAAATGATCAATGCTCTTGACAGCGATTGGTGGGTAAATAACTTGTGATGGGACTTCGATGATCTTGTATCCTGGCGGAACTGCTGGGAAGAACTCGTGTATAGTGTGCACTTTGCGTCCGTTTATATAGCCTCCACCGGTGATGTTGCATTCCACTTGCATTAACCTTGAGAATAGCTACAAGTAAGTCAGAACTATGCGTTATATTCGGTTTGAGAACGTGTTCAGTAAAGCCCAATAGTTGACCGATCGAGTCCTGCGGTCGAAAGTCAATGGAATGGCTACACTTTATTATGCTGCGTAGTGTGTTGTTGTTGGGCTTTATACTGATGGAGATGTTTTTCGATGTCAATGCTTCACGGAGATAGCTCTCAATATCATCGATCTCGTAACAACCTGTTGGTAAAGCCATTTCCTCTTTATCGACGTAAAACTTGTTACTACCAGTATCGATGTTGGGTATGGAATTAAAAGTCAATAGTTCAACCAAGCCGAGAACATAGCTCTTGTGCGGTGAAAGTTCGATTGGTGGAAAGTACTGAGTTTCCAGTATAGACAACGTTCCAGAAAGACTTAGCGTTAGTGAATCTTCCATGACTGCTCAACTGAGAATGAACTCTCTCTCACATGCCAGCAGCTCCACCAGCCAATACTCCGGCTGCACTGAGAGCCGATAGCAGTAGAGGTAAGAATCCACCTATCTTCTTCGGTATTGGTAGAATGCGTGGAACGATGACATTGCGTTTGCCTCCAGCTTTTTTAACAGCTTGTCGTGCCCCTTTCAGAGCAGAAAGAATGAGCTTACCAGAAGAAGAAGAAAAAGACTTGCCCGGAACTAGAGATTTCGAAGCAGCTTCCATCACTTTAAAAAGAGTAATGCGCGACATCTTCTTCCTCCTCTTCATACCCATTCCTAATTTTGACTTGAGTTTCATGGTGTTCGTAATAGCGTAAGCAGCGGCTTTTTCACCAAAATTGGCGTCCCTCGCTAGTACGCGTTGCCAAGCTTTGTCAGCAAGAACCCTGTCGGCTGCGTTCCTAGCTTCGATGTTCTCGCGATTTTTTGAATAAGCTATATCGTGCTCTTTACAAGCTGCGTCGAGAGGATTGATTCCCGGATCGCCTCTAGCCAAACGTTTCTTCAATTTGTTACCTGGTCCACAGTATTGATCACCCGATACGTGAGGTTCAAATGGTAAATTGTTGATGATCTTATTGATTGAACCACGTCCTCGGCGTCGTTTATACACGATCATTACACTTAGAAGATCAGATCGCAAATGACGCGGACAGTATATAAGCAATGTATTTATAGTCAAGCGAGCAGTCATAATTAAAATCTCTTGAGGTGCACATGAACTTCAAGGAGCAGTGTGTCAAGCTTCCAATAGCGAATTTCGATGCTATCGTGGAACAGGAGAAAAAGACTACTACTAGGCGTCATGGAGATTTACTCCCGGATAGTATACGAGCTGTATTCTGTGGTCCATCCAATTGTGGTAAAACCAACAGCATACTAGCACTCTTAACGCATCCGAACGAACTTAGATTTGAGAACGAGTAGGTCTACTTAAAGTCTCTCAATCAACCAAAGTACAAAATTTTAAGGGAACTTGTGGTACCGATAGATAGTATTCAGTATTTTCCATTCAGCGAGCATGAATCAGTGATAGCACCCGATTATGCGCTTCCAAATTCGATACTGATTTTTGACGATGTAGCCTGCGAAAATCAAGACAATGTTCACTAATTTTTCTTTATGGGTAGAAATAATAGTGTCGACTGCTTCTATCTATGCCAATCTTACGCTCGTATTCCAAAACATCTGGTGAGAGACAACGTTCACTTGTTGGTTATCTTTCGACAAGATGACATGAACCTGAAGCATCTGTATAATGATCACGTCAATTCACACATGCCTTATTCACAATTCAAGGAGTTATGTACAAAGTGCTGGATGGATGACAAGCATGGGTTTTTAATGATCGATAAAGATAGTCCAAGCAACGCTGGTAGGTATCGAAAGGGCTTCGGCCGTTTTACTATAAATATAGCGTGAACACATCATCATACTTTCAATCTATGTTCGAATGTTGAACCATCAACATGGACATTCAACGAAAAAAAAGGATGTACTTCTTCAACTCGTTAAAGCGCGAAATGCAGAGAAGCGCAAGTACAATTTATTGAAATATGGCAAGGAGAATTTCGAGAAAGCGATTGGGGAAACTTTCAAACCGATAGTGGACCCTCTTCAAAAACTCGTTGTTTCTACAGAATCATTAAGAAAATCTCCTGCTCCTGCAGAATAGCTCTATGATGAAACTCTTCATATTTCAAGAAAGAGT
>UELV01101645.1:3485-19374 GCA_900490015.1 Megastigmus stigmatizans
GAGAGAGAGAGGCAGAGGCAGATAGGCGGGGGTGTGGGAATACCCAATGGGCAAAGTGCCAAGGAGATGCTGCTAGTTGAAGATCAGGAGAATGGAGTTGAGGAGGGGAGAACGCCATATAGCGTCGCGACGCCCGGCATCCGACTTAGTCTCCACTTCACACGGGCAGCACCGTCCGAAAAACTTTACTCACTCTCGGAAATCCTCGATATCGAGCCACACTTCCACTTCGATACTAAACAACAACACCAAGCAACTACTCAAAATGCCGGTACGTTCAACATGTTTGCATTATATACAAAGGCATTGAATAAAAATTCGCACGGTACACGTGATTGATTATTTCCTGCGATTCGTGACAGTCTAGATCGGTCAACAAACGTTTTATTTATCCTTTTTATCTTCACCAAGTTACGAGTGTTGTTAAATTTGCGCGAACGAGAAATAGTAGTTTGAAATGTGTCGAATTTTCAATTGCCTATAACCGAATTGTGCTTATTTGTAAAATCAGAGGCAAAGCTAAGCATCATTAACGAAAAGTCTGTTCCGTTTACCGAGAGTAAAAGCTACAAAAATAGGTCTTCAAAATGAACTTGAAGCATTGCTAAGTCTCTCTCCTAAGCATTGGGTCGACGTTCTCGATCTAGAAGATGACGGCGGCCGGCGTGTGTATCCGCGAAATGCTATTTTTGTTATGCTTTTCACGATATTCCACTACCGGAAGTCTCCAATTCTTTGTTCCTACGCTCTGTATTTTTTGCGAACGACTCCACGAAAATAGAACTTCGGTAATTATCGTTCAAAGTCCAAACATTCTCGCGCTCTCGAAGACTTATATTACCTACGACACGTGTGTAAAAGCATGACACTCGTAAACAAAAAACGTTTTAATGCTTTAATAACGAATATAGTCTAATGGCAATTATCGTAAATTAATTCGGCACCTTGAAAATCCTGCGTTCCGTGTCACGTACGCGGACAGGTGCGGCGCACTTGACGAGCTGCCAAAAGTCTGGAGAGCCGATCTGTGCGTGTGTCCCGAGACAAATCTCGTAACGCCGCTCGACTAATTTCAGGGTAAATTTGCCGCGACTGTACACTAAGTCATATTCGCGAGACGCGCCTCGTTTCGCCGTGCAAAGCCAAAAATACCTTATTCGAGGCTGAAAGCCCACTTTATCATTAAAACTGGAACTAGTGTATGCGCGTGCAAGCGCGACCCGCCCTATCTTCCCGGCTTTGAACCGCGAATTTTCAACGGCTATAATCGTAATTTTTGGAAAGGAGAGGAAAGAGCTATTTCGATGATCTAGGTAATGAAAAGTAATGGAGCAAACGACCATTAAAATAATTAAATTTCTAATTGAATTATTAAAACGCTGATATTGGAGTGGATTATTCATATCCGTCATAACATTGTGATTCAGAACGGTAAACATTGTACTTTTGTTATAAGTAACTGGCTGTTGTGGAAATAATTTAATCTAATTTTATTTCAGTTTGAATCTACAAACAAATTTTGTCATTTCTATTTTAGTTGTTGATTACTTATTTCAATGTATATGCACCAGATTATGTTTTCATGATCTGTAAAGCTTCAAAACTTATAAATATTTCAGAAATGGCTTAATTCTTTGAGATTTAATGAACTGTTACAATATTTTTAAAACATACATATAGCGAAATTTTTTTAGAAATAAATTTTAACAATCACTTAATAAATAAAATAACAATAAAAAGAAATTAAACTTTTTTATTATTTTGTCAAAGTTAAAGCACGAACGCGCTTGAATAATGAAATTCGAATCTAAATTTCAAAAGCAAAGCAAATCATTATTTAGTCAAACTGGCGTTTGTTCCGAAAATAACAATCGGACTCTTTGTTAATCGACGAATTAGTCAGCGAATCGGCAATCGTTGTTAGTGCAGAGCACTGAAAAACTTTTCTGCCCGAAATAATTGCAGGGGAGCTTGGCGTGGCGCATGGATTATATTCGCGATGCGTGTAATATGTGTTCGTTACGCATTCACACACACGCACCCAAACATAAGTAACATGTGAGCGGCTTTTCTCTCTCGCTATAAATACTAATTTATCGACGATCGGAGCGTGCCAGAAGTTGTAACTTACGTCAAACAGATAACTTTGTACTGTGCTCTCCTTTTCGATTTGAGGCGCTCTCGAAACAACAATCGATAGAGCGCGCGTGCGCGTAAAAAAATGAATAATTTGCGATTTTTAAAGTTAACATGGGCTATTCCAAGTATCAAGTTACGAAAGGTTTTAAAGCGTCACACTAATGCTTTTATTTTTGAATGTTTAACTTTCGGTGGCTCGATATTCTGTAAGGCTAATATTTCAACGTAATATTATTGTGACATTAGTATAGCGCATTATTGATGGTGGAGACATCAAAGGTGCCTAATTTAAAATTTCTAAAAACGTTTGAAATTTGTATATCGCTGCGAATGATTAACAGCGTTTTTAGTATCTATAGCAAAACAAAATTTATTTTCGAAGTATTTAACTCGGGCGCTTTCTCTCCTACTCTCTCTCTCTCACTCTCTCTCCCTCCGTCGCGATCTATTTTTGTATAAAGACACGTTTTTAATGCCGTCGTATATTTTCAACCCAACTATAAGCAACGCTACTTTAATGCTACTTTAAAATGATTCTAGAACTTTTATAAAATAACACATGGATACATGGATAATGAAAGAATTTTTTTTACAGCCACGCAACAAGGAACAAGAACAGGAAGTTCTCGAATGGATCGAGACTGTTTTGGGAGAAAAATTGCCCGCCGGCAACTACGAGGACATCCTTAAGGATGGCGTTATCCTCTGTCAACTTATCAACAAAATCGTTCCCGGTGCGGTGAAGAAAATTCAGACCAAGGGAACCAACTTCCAACTTATGGAAAATATTCAGAGGTATTAAAACAATATAGTTATCTTTCAAATTTAAAGATTTTAAATCAATAATGAAATTGTACAGCATGGTTTCAAATAGACTATAATACAATCTTAATACATAATCAATTTAAATTTTCCAACAAAACTAATATTACAAAATTAAAAAAGGAGTTATAAGCATGTATTTAAATAAATCACTCTCTTTTGCAGATTCCAGGCAGCCATTAAGAAATACGGTGTACCGGAAGAAGAAATTTTCCAAACTGCCGACTTGTTCGAAAGAAGGAACATCGTTCAAGTAACTCTGTGCTTGTACTCTTTAGGAAGAATTGTAAGTTATTTAGCAAATGTTATTCAATAACTATCATAAATATCATGGGAGATTTTGCTAATCATTGATTGTACTTTAATAGACGCAAAAGCACCCGGAGTACACGGGACCAAGACTAGGACCTAAAATGGCTGAAGAAAATAAAAGGACCTTCACCGAGGATCAACTTCGCGCCAGCGAAGGACAAGTTAATCTGCAGATGGGTTACAACAAAGGTGCCAGCCAGTCTGGTCACGGCGGTTTTGGCAACACACGACACATGTAAATTTTGTATTTTAACATACCCACCCACAGAAATATACATGCACCCACACAAACAAACACACAGATACTTTACTTTACTTCCTAGCGGCGGCGCTCTCACTGAGCGCCAATATGCCACCGTACATATAACACACAGATATATATACACACACACGCGCACACCCACCCACCCACTCACTCACACACACACACACACACACACACACAAACACGTACATACACTCATGCACACTATTTGTATATTGTATATTTAGAAGCTATAACTGTAATGTATTTATGAATTTTAATATCTCGCAAACATCGTCGAGTCGTGACACTCTGATACTTTCGATTGTAATGTCTATAAGTGTATCAAAGAGTTGCGACTTTGAGAAACACTCTATACCAAGATAATCGATAAAGGGCTGTTTTTAAAAACGTCATTCTAGACTCATGTAATCATTGTTTCAACCACATGTGAATTCATGCGCGCATATTGTAAGCTTATCTTGTTTTTAAACTGAAAAAAGTAAAGAAAAACAAAAACAAGAACTGAAAATAAACAAACAGTATTTATAAGCCCACGAGTCTTATGTATATTTACAATGTAACTTCCTCATGTCGCTGCGACGTAAACACGTTTTGCAAACGAAGCGTTTCACCGGTGGTCCACTGTTTTTTCATTTTCTTCTCGAAAGTCTATTCACGAGCACGTTTTCATTAATGCGAATTCTGGAGAGTTTCGAGAAAAACAATTTCGTGAGAAGGTAGAAAACGAAAGCAAAGGCAAGGGCGTACCAGAGTCAAATGACCGAAAGGAATGTCCTGAGCTTGACAACTCAGACGACGAGATGCGAGATGACTCTCTTACAGATGCGCTGGGATCGCGCCAACAGACTCGTGACAATGTTGCACATTCTACGAGTGCTTTAATTGACTTTTCGGTCATATTTTCACCGTGTAGACATTTTTTAGCTAATTACCGCATTTAAAATTGTAAGTCGGAATTTCGTTTTGTTTGCTGAATCATAATAATTTATAATTTAATAATTTATTAATTCGACGCTAGAGTTTGTATCAAGAAAGAATAGAAATTTCAGAGCTAACGTTTATTATAAACAACATTGTAGACCGCATACTCATTTCGAGATTTAATAAGGATTATAAATCTATAAATCAAACGGCATGATAAAATTCGAAATAATTTCTGATGTGAATAGAATCGAGCATATCATGATTAAAAGTTTATGATATCAAATCTTCGCATAATTTTTATAATAATATTTGATATAGGCTTGGTGTAAGTAGTTTACAGCACGTAAGTACATATTTTACAGTAATTAGTATATTTTGTAAAAATCAAAAATAGAAATCAAAGAAATTTATATCGATTATTTCAATTTGTAAAAATTTTTATTATTATTTCAATTGTCCTCTACGAATCAGATTTTTAACTTGACATAAAATGACAAATGACTACAGTTTTTATAGTAAAAATTAGAAATATTGTAGTAATTAATTTGTGTCTTTATTGCACACAACATTTCTTTTCAAATTGATTGATATTTATTTTAAAGTTTGAAATACACTTTTTCTCGCAAATCATTCTAAAAAACAAATGAAACAAACTAAATTATTTTTCTATATTTATTGCAAATATTTTGTACATGTATATCTAAGTAGAGATACAGGAAACTTTTTTTTAATTTCAAATTTAGAAAAATCAATACCATCTAAACTTAAGATTTTAAACACAAACAATTTTTTATGTAAGTTGAATTATAAGACACAGCCAAAGTAATTATGAATCTTATTTTACAAACTAAACCACCATATTTTTGAGATAACTATTAGCTACCTCCACATAATACAAACAGTACTTAGAAAAAATTCTGATTATTATATCAATATCTTTGATGAGGTAAGTGTACATTTTGGTAATGAAAAGCGAATGAAGAAGCAAATCTAAATATAAATGTCGTATCTTATAAGAACGACTTTAAATTCGATGCTTTCAAACTGCATAATCCTAGTTTACTTTATTAAATTAATTTAAAATAATTTTGAAACTGAAATGACGTAAGCTTCATATTTATTTCTTATCTGGTTTATTTTTCGCTACATCGTATAGCCGTTTCTATCATATTTTAATTACATAACGTAAAACTGGCAACGCAAATGATAAAATTACTCTGAATTATCGTGTGCTAAAATAAGATATTTATTATTACAGCATCATAGTATTTGTAAAATAATGTTGATATTGATTGATTGATATTAATAAATGATGGTATATTACATGCAATACTAAAAAAATCTCCTCTTTTATAATTAGTGATAAATTAAACTTATTTATTTGCAATATCATATACTTCGTAAAATAAGTAGATTAATATCGCATAAATTTAATGTTTAAAAATACTGGTACGTATATTATGTAAAATTCAAAAAAATTTGAATTATTAAATGTTAATTCGGGCTGTTACATTGATCCGAAGTAAAATTCAAGTCTCTTTTAAATATTAATAAGTTAAACTTGTTTATTTTCAACATCGTATAATTTGTAAATTAAGTTGATTGATATTGCGTGAATCTTAAATAAACAATTATTAAATTCAAACAAATACAATAACTGAGAATATCAATATAACATCATTGCTTTTTTAAAAATAATTTGTAGCTCCCATCAATAGCTAAAACAACATCATTATTATCAAACAGCGTTGCAATATAAGAAAATAAAAGACTTCCTTTAAATGGTCACAAACAAACAAGCACGAGTTTATTTACAATCCTTGATATCTATTCTTGAGCAGTTTATTTTGACTATGCCTCACGGTCTCGCACAATCCTCTGATTGTGCAAAATTTTTCTAAATTAACGAGATTCCTCAAGGTTTGTTTACATATGTCGACATATATGTAGAGCAGGGACAATGTCGGGGCTCGGAAATTTTTTTTCTGGTTTGACACACATTTAACATGTCGATTTTATGCCGAGAAATTCATCGTAGCGTTGTGTGTTGCCCTTGGCACCGTCTACGCTAACTAACGTACTTTCAAGGTTTGTCAATTTCGTCGGGGTCTTGCTCCTCAGGTTATTCCTGGATCCTTTTAACAAAAAATTTTTGCTGGACGCATCATGGCATCGGGATGAATAAATGGAGTTTCCTGTGTTTATATATAATAAACGTTGATGTCGCTCGCAAATGTGCCTAATTTATCGTGATAAAATATGGAAGTATAAAAATGTTCTTTACTGCTTTATTATTAAGCATTCGGTTCAATTAGTATTACTTCGTTTTTTTAAGTTAAGCACTTTACTTAATTATTGTAACTTAGTACAATTACTTTGTAAAATGTTAATTACGATAAAATAAAAAGTTTTAATTTCCATGATATAACTCTTTTAAGCTAAGTTGAAACAGTGCAAATAGATATCTTCTAAAATGACCAAAAAGAAGAAACCATTATCTGTTAAAAATAATTATCAGAGTTTGTAATGATTCCAAAAATAGTCATTCCATTATTTGTTTTTCATAAGCAGGATGAATTGTGTTTTTAAGTTTACTATAGAATACCATGTAGCTACACATTTTTAAGTTCATGCAAAATACTATATTTATATATTAAAAACATTTTATCAGGGCAAAAGTATACCGCTGCCTATTAAGAGGATGCGCTATAGTCGGAGAGATTTCTACCTTACCAGTTCTTGCGCTTAACAAAATATATAAAGAGATTAATGTTTGGAAAAAAATTCTGTCACCATCTCGGTAATTGTATAAATATTATTATACGTGGTTCAAGTTTCATCCCGTTAATTTAGCCTATACTAATCAATAGTAGAACAAATATAAAAGAACGAAAATTTACTTTAAACAATTTGAGAAAGTTGAAAATAACGATAAAATTGAAAATAACTGGCAAGGTGTAAATGCGTCATCGGTGACTCCCGTCGACACTTAAAATTTCACGAGTATAAGCAGTGATTCATGCGGTCGACGAGAAGATGTCAAGGTTATTTTTGAATCTATTACAAGAACGCGGTGAAATTCATTTCTGGGGTGAAATTTCACAATTTGAACGATCCACGATTTCCTGAATTTCATCATATATTCGATGTCTGAGAATTCAGGCTGCACGATTTAGTATAGTTGCTGAAAGCAAAATAGCTATATGGTCGAGATGAAACGATAGATGCTATGAATCACTGACATAATCGGAGGGCTTCCAAAATTAGAAAGCTTATAAGCGAAAAAATTTGTGGAAAAGCATGCGGACTTGCGCAAGAATGTTATGAAAATATCCAACCAGCTTTATTTGTCCCGAATACCTACTACGTAAAAAAGTAGAAAATGTATTTAAAAAAAATGTGATTATTCTTAATTAACCTATTGAATTTTCCACTAATTTCTCTGCGAATTGTGTAAGTATTCCCAAACTTTCACTGAAAATTATCGACAAAAGAACAGAAATGCGTCATGCGTAAATTGTCACTTCCGTTCTCCAAAATGGCGAGAAAGCGCGCGACCGGCGAACTCAATGGCGGCTTTTTGCACACGGCTTTATTTACTTTTCACTCCGCGTTCTTTCATCGGCTGCAGCAACTCGACGCTACAACGTGTCATACACCAGGCTTTTGTCCTGTGAAACGCAGCTGATCGCGTGGAAAAGTCGACTAACTTTTATTGCTCGCACGTCAGGGAAAACTCATCGAAGCTTTTTCAAATAGTTGGATAACAACGCACGCACTGAAATCTTGAAAAGCTCGTCCAAGGGATGTAAAAAAAATTACAAAAAATTAGTGAAACGACAAGGCACATTTTGGGGGCTGAAAACAATCAATAATGATGGTAATACTAGTGATGCGACAACTATTTTGCTTACCTGCCACAATGGACGTCCCGGCATGATGATTAATGCTATTGCGTGTGTATTGGTGAAAAAGAAGAAAAACAAGACGAAAGTCCGTGAAATCGAAGGAGAGAAGCTACGAATGTGTATTACCGAGTGTGTGTATAAGGTTTGCCCTTCTTGTATAGCGCAAGCACAAAAAGTGTGCGGCTCGCGGCCCGTGGCTGAGTATATATCCGTGACAGGTGTGCGCGCGTGTTGGTGAACGTGGGGGGGCGTTTCTATATATGGATCACTTACTCACTCGCAACACACAAACACACGCACAAGTGTGGCGGCTGTAGCGCGCAAAATCTGTCTATAACGTTGCGAGGAGAGTAGCGCTCCCCTGGGTAACTGGAGATATTCGACGCGCGCGTCTCTTTCGCAAAACTTATAAACTAAAAGCCAGCCGTGGGACGCGTGTTGTTGGAGAAACAGGAGTGTGGATAGACGTTTATTTTAGCGTCCGAATGTTGGAGCTTGTGTAGCGCGAAGTGGCTGAAAGATATGTTGAAGCTTTTTTCGTGTGTCGATGACTGTTTGAGAAAGCCTGCGCTTTTCCTCCTGGGCGAGGATTCATTTCATTTTCTCAGGTGTGTAGATGGTTTTAGAAGAATCGATGCTTTGATAAGCTAAATATTCTCAGGTTGCCAATCAAAGCAAGTTTTTTTCTTATTGCAGTTTCTAAATTAAGATTCGTTAAAGCTGTTGAAAATCAATGGTTTTCACGACAATCGTTTGATTTTCACTAGTTCTGCGTCTGTAATGCTGTAAAAGTATATGAAAACTATATTGCTTTTAATAAAATAAACATATTATGTATAATTATATTCTATCCGCAATAAAAGTACCGATGAATCTTTTATTTAAAATCATACTTACTATCTTCTCCCTTTTGTAAATATCTAATAAATAACAATTTCATAAAATATAAACTGTGTAGTTTAATACACCAATATTTGGTTAAAATTCATAAGCATTTTCCGAAATTCATATTTTAAAAACATTAAATAGTTATTTACTGCATGTGCCATAAAATATTTATTTATAGTATCACTAAAATGTAAACAGTTTATTATTAAAATTTTGAGATGTATTTATACTCATTTGAAAAATGATTATTTCCAATTTAATTAACGAATAAAAAACGAATATAAGATGCGCTTGTAGATTATTTTGACAGATATTTGACAGGCATTGTTGAATAACTACTGCATATAAATATAGTTTTATAAAAATAGCCTATGTTTCTTTTGTAAATATGTAGACAAAAACGGATAAAAAATTTTCTTATGCTTTTTTGCAATACGCATTTATGCATATATACATCAACAGTACTGTAAATTCTTTCTATAATCAACTTTGAAATTACCATTTCGAAAAAAGTATTAATAACCATGAAATATGATCTATAGTGGATATATATTTTTTAAATAAGAATATATAAACATATGAAACATGTAATTATACTATTACAATTGTTGTGAAAATATTGTCGACAGCATTACACAGCAGACATTTTGGCTGTAAAGCAAAATTTGTATAGTATAAAGGAGGCACCCACGCGTTAATGGAAAGATCTAAATTTATTGTGTGATAAAGCTATTTGTAAGTAGCCAATACTGTTTTTAGCTTGAATAGAAGTTGTAAACGTTAAAATAATACATTTATATATGTATATAAAGTTAATAGCTCATAAACGTGAGTCACAAAATTTTAAATTTATTTCTAATAATGATTGAATTATTTCACTCAAGTACTTTTATAATACAAAAATAAATATAATGCAGTTCTTTATTAAGTACTTTAATAATACTTGATCATAAATAATGTATCTAAAATTATTATTTATGAACTACTATGAATTTAAAATAAAAGGGGAGATCAATTTATTTGTCTAAAATTGGTGAGTACTAAATTCTTATAAAATATTTTCCATGCCAGAACTAAATAAACGTGAAAGTCGTTGTTGGCTGCCAATGAAACTAAATCAACCGTTAGCTAACGGAGGATTAATCTAAAGAACCTAAAGCAATCTTTGTAACCCAACTAGACGTCTAATGCGACTTACTATACTTCACATCAGGCATATTGATCAGGCCCAGATCAGAATAGCAACAATTTTTTGGTCGAATATTGAAAGCAGCTTGAATGCATTCTTATTCCAAAATTAAGCGTGAGATGTGTACATTGATGCTACAAATCAGTTGATATTAATAAATGCGAAGCAAATTTTTGAAAAGTTAAAGGATATTTTAGTTTCTCTACAATGAAATCTACATTTGACTTTTTTATCCTTCATTTAAATATAAGGAGGATGTCCACGAAATACATTGCAACTATATATGATAATTGATGATTGAAAATTGATATATATAGATATATTTCCAATATTAATTACGAAACTTTGGAGGCTCAACACTATTTTTCCTGCGCTTTCCCAAAAAACTTCTGCTCGCAAATGACCCAAGTAGAAATTTAAGTAGGGATCAAATCCCAAGTGGATTATTAATTAATAGGGAAATGTTGTCTGTCTGTAGTCGGAACTTATCTATCAATCTTATATGTCTATAGATATACTACCCATGTTAATTTTCAAATTTGAGGATATGCGAACTATGCCAGCGGCCGTAAAAAAGTAGGAATCGACTGATTTCTACTTTATAAAAATAGAAAATTTTAATCTTCACCTTTTAAAAAATAGAAAACGTCATTTAGACATTTGAAAAGTAGAATAAATGAAATTTATACTTTTAAAAAGTAATAATAATATTTCTACATTTGAAAAGTATATATGGACCTAATATACTGAAAAAAACTTACTTAATTATTTATTCTAATATGTATGTCTGTGATAAAATAAGCTACAATAACCTGACCTACAAAAATACATTGCCTCATTCTCAATAAAATATGGTTTATATTTATAATAAAAAACTTTATTAAAATTTTTTACAACCAACTCTTCGAAATATATGAATGAATAGCTTTTTTTTAATTTTTAGTTTTGGGATGTTTTAAAAATTTTGTAAACTTCATAACGATAACTTTTTGTTTTCAAAATTTCACACATCCTTTTCTCTGAAACTATGGAAGGTAAAAGAGCTTAATTATAGTCTTTTGAACATGCTTTTTGTTGCACAATATCATGGCATTGTTTACAATAACCTCCGTATTGATTTTTACTGATCAAAAATTTTAGTGATTGACTGATGAGTACTGGCCATACTAAAATTCTGTATATATAGGGATATACGTACAAACTAAATTTTTTTTTCAATAATTTTTTTGATTTTAAGGCCACTCTAATAATCTTAGAATCTTTAAAGCCATATTTAGATTGGGATGCTTTAAAAACTTTGAAAACTTTTCATTCATAATTTTTTATTTTCAAAATTTCACACATCCTTTTCTCTGAAACTATGGAAGGTATACAATTTGTATACAAATTAAAAAATTATCATAAATAACCCATTATTATATAAGTCAATATTGTTATATTGATATTGTTATTATTGTTATACATTATTATTGTATTTAATGTTGTGTATACAGTTTTAAATGTATTATAATTAAACTACTGTTATTTAAATTGCAACTATGGCCACGAAATTATACTTTATACGGTCAGGCATTAGTCAGGCTATGATCAGGTTAAACCTACTTCATGCTATTGATCATGGTACTGATCAGGACCTGACAAATTAAGCGTTACAATCCTGAATAGGTCCTGATAAGTTATCCTGATCAGGACCTGGTTTCAAGTAGGGATAGACGAAATTGATTTCTGTTCGGAATGGTCAAGATAATAACTGAATGCTATAATAGGAATTTTACGTTCCCTGACATTCCAACACATATGGACATCCTCCTTTGGGTTAAGAATATTTTAAAGTTTAATTTGCTATCGTATTGCTATAATTAAAATAATCTTTCGTTGTTTTACATGCGGCATATTCTTAACGTAGAATGTATAAGTTGCACGTTTACAGAATACAATAGAATTCTGTAAATATATAAGCCCTACTCTCCAAATTTAAAGTAGTGAAAATTTCGCTGATTTCGTCAGTAAAAATTAATTCACTGATGAACTAGTTATTATGACTGAAAAATCAGTTAAATATTCACTACATTTTCAGTGGATATTCATCTACTGAAAAATGCGTCAGTAATTCACTGATTTTCCAGCGAAATCTTATCCACTGATAATTCAGTGCTTTTGTAACTGATTTATCAGTCAAAATTAAATATGGCGGGTGCAGAAATTTCGTGAGTGCTCGCCCACCGAAAGTCTTCGTTCCTGCCTTCGCATCAACGTTCTATCGTGCACTTCAAGAAAATAAATACGATTCATTGGCACATATATGGGCGACAATTACATTGAAAAATTTTTCTACAAACTACATTAAGTTAATTTGTTATTTTTTATGCATGCAATGTATAACAATTTTTATATTTACAATGACATGAAAAATACATAATTTAGGGACTAGAAATTATTATATAAAAAAAACTATGTGAATAAGAATAGTAAAATTGTTTTTTAAACATAATGAATAAAAATTAATGCATTTTATTTATGTAACAAATATTTTATTACTCATTATCAATAACATTTGCTGGTTCAACAATGTATTGTTTTGCTCTATCCTCAATGGACACATAAAAACAAACACATTCTAAAAAATCCACATTTATCCGTTCAACATCTTCTGAAATGTTTATAATTTCATGGATGAATGTTAACATGTCGCGTACATTAGTACTGTATGGCATAACTGTAAAATGTTTTTTTATTATCGCATAATAAATTGCTTCGTGATTGCAAATTGTTTTACAGTCACAAGACTCTTTGACGAAACGTGTAATCGAACCAAAATAATTAATATGATTTTTTTTATATTTGACAAAAATGACTTGGTTTTTAACGGCTGGCAAGACTCAGACATGTACAACACATTATTTTTAAATAATCTCTTAAAAGTATACACTTTTTTGTTAAAATTATGATTATTTAAAATTTGGTTTGACATGTTGTTTACTTCTGACAATTTACCAACGATGTATAAATCTTTCGAAATACATGTATATTTCCTTTTTCGACCAGAATGTAAAACGCTATCGCAAAATGTAATAGCATCTAGAGCTGCACCATTCTTTTTTAAAAATCGCCATATTTATATATAATGAAACCCCAGTATATATTTGCAAATGAGGTGAGTTGCTACTATGCACTAAAGCTTTTAATTTTCCGTTTAAATTTTCATACGGAAAACACGACGTCGTCCATTGTTGATAGAACTCCAAACAAAACCTGAAGAAAAGCTGTAAAATGTAAGAAAAATGCCAAACAGATCAAGAAAGCAACCGACAGGAACAGAAGCCAAGAAAAGGAGATGCAGCAGTAAAGCGAAAAAGAAATAGGAAAAAGACAGAGTAAAACCGCGAGAAACAGCCGAAATAATGAGCAAGCAAAAGGAAAAATTGCAAGAAAAATAAATAGATAAATTGAATGAAAAAAAACTACGTAGAACGTGAACATGTAAACAAAGCAACGAAGAATTCGTTACGGAGAACGGGAAACAGCGCGGATGAAAGAGAGTCAAGAAAGATGTCGAAGAAAACCGAATAAAATCGAATAAAATTGAAATAAATCGATAATGCGAGAATAGGCGGAAAGCAAGAAACAATTTTGGGAAGACAGAGAGAGAGTGCGAGAGAGAGAGAGCGAGAAAAATATGTGAAAATAAAGAAAAATAAAAAACTTACATTGCTGATTTTGTTGATAAGGCGCGTCAGTGTCAATTTTTTTCTCAGTGATTTGTTCATGATCATGTGTAATTTGTCCATGCTCGAAATGATTTATCACTTGCTCGTCACCACTACTGGAACTATGTTCACAGTCCTAAAAATAAAAAATATATTGATCAAAATCTTCGAAATATTTTTAATTGTGTATTTGACTAGGAATCTTTATTATAAATACAAAGAATAAGAAGCATACTTACAGTAGTTACAGTACAATCGTTAGTAATCTTGTCACAAACTATTTTTAAATTACTTAATTCACGCTTTATTTTTAATTGAGATTTCCTTGCATAATCTGTAAATTTATACTGTAAAAATCTTATCTTATCTTATCTTATCTTATCTTATACTATATTAAAATTTTACCGTCTAAAATTCTTCTGGTCATACTTCAGACCACTACCTTTATATTTATGTGTGTACGTACGAGCGTGTGTGTGTGTATGTGTGTTTACGTGTGTATTTATGTGTGCTAGATCGTTCTTTATTATTAGTTATGACTATTTCAATGTAAAACTTAAACATATTTTAACTATAAAATTATAGATAAATGACGAATTTAGTGCCATGTTCCCTAAATCGGATGATGATTTTTTATCAAAATTTGAACCATATTACGTTCCTCGTATACTATCCTACGTTAAAAGTTGCAAACCAGACTTATTTAATGGAATATGCCATATTAGAGATGGTAAGTTTTAAAAAATTTTTCAAAGTTTTGCATTTTTATACATATAAATATATAATTATTTCTTATGTTAGAATATATGTATATGTATAGGAATCACGAGCACGTTAGACTATATAAGATATATAGTATGTGTATTTAATATATTTTGTTTACGAAGCGCCGCACTGTAGTCAGTACGCTTAGTGAGCTCATCCAAGGCGGACGTTCCTTTGTATACCATCCTTGTACCTTTTATTTAGTTGAACTGTGTCAATAAATACTGTATATATACATACATACTTTGGACCTCCATTATTTCCTTTTATCAGGTTATGGGCCCAAATAACGTTAAAGGAGGTAAAAGTATCTATTTTGGCACAATTCATAAGCTTCAGCAAAAATTGTGGCAGTTTTACCGTTGACGAAATTGCTCTCGCGATAGTCGCTAAACAAAAAAAAAATGGTTGTGCGATCTGAACTGTGTAGACACCTACTTTTTTTTTACTCAGCCAGCCATAGTGCAATAGTGCAAAAGTAGTAAAAATAGAGAGTGATTTAGTGAAAATTACTAAGTTAAAAAGTGCGGAAAATTGGAACCTTTGGAAATTCCAAATACGTGTTATATTGGTAACGCACGATGCTTTTGATGTGGTCACTGGTACAACCAAAATGCCAACCGCTCCTGCAGAAGATGCAACAGAAGTAATAAAGGCCGCATACGAAACAAGCTTAAAAGAATTTTTGAAAAGGGATGGTATAGCACAGAAGTATATTGTTACGTCAATAGAAAAACAACCCATGATACTTATTCTCAACTGCCAATCGTCAAAAGAGATGTGGGATAAATTACATGCAGTGTACCAAAGTAAAACTGATACAAGTGTGCATGTCTTACAACAAAAATGGTTTAGTTTCCGAAAAGACCCAAGTGATATAGCAACTCATATATCAAAAATTGAAAATCTGTGCTGTTCACTGAAAGACATGAAAGAGAGTATTTCTGACAGTATGATGATCACTAAA
>UELV01101677.1:0-11037 GCA_900490015.1 Megastigmus stigmatizans
TTCTACCACGTCCACACCGTTGTCTCTGGGTAATGCTAAGAGTAAAAAAATTTTTAGGAATTTTTGAAAAATTGGATTTTTTGAAATTTTCGAAAATCAAAAATTGTCTCCAAAAATTCTGAAAAAATTTTAGAGTGTTCTTTGACTAATTTTAAGACATTTTTGTTCTTAGAAATTTTTTTCTAAAGTTCATAGTTTTTAGGAAAACAATAGATTAAGATTTTTATAAAATTTTTTCATTCTCGCCACCATTTTGAAAAAACACGTCGATGAATTTTTCTGAAAAAAATTCCTTTTGATGTTCGAGTACCATGATAACCTCTGATCATAGTAAAAAGTTGATACCTTTGCGGTATCATTGTGAAAAAAAATGCGAAATAAATTTTTTTTCGAAAATTTTCACGTTTTTCACGTTTCAATCGGCCATATTTTTTTTCTCGGTGTCTAATCGAAATTTCGAGCTCAGGTTCTGAAAGGGCATTAAATTTCGCGTAGGAATAGAGGTATTGCATTATTTTTTTGGTCCGATAACATAATAAATAAATACGTTGAAAAGTTAGTAAAAATTCTGATGACCTCGGCGTTAATGGGTTAAATCAAGCAAGTGTATCGAGGGAATCAATTGAAAAGGCATCTCGAATGCGTCACGAATATGTATTGCAATATGCAAATTTATATGGGTTTAAATACATGGTCTGCAATGTACATTTATTATTACATTTGCCTGAAATGGTAAAACGTTTTGGTCCTATATAGGTAACGTCGTGTTTTTTATTTGATAACTTAAATGGTGTACTTAAAAGTTTTGTTCATGGTACAAAATACGCTGAACTACAAATTTACTCGTCTTTATCCTTATTTTTCAATTATTCAGAAATAAAATAAAAATATTTAAATGTAGACAGCATAGCATATAATTATTGTACCGGATTAGACTCAAAATTCAGGCTAAAAATTAAAAAAATTGGTGCTAATATTTCTATTGTTGGTACAAGTAAAAAAAAGTGTAATACTTAGTCCATTCATATGGTACTGCTTTAGAAATATGCAATTAGATGATCGTAAAGTTCATGTCTTTATAGATTGCTAAAAAATAGTGTACTAATTGATTCTACATAGTATGATCGAAAAAGAAAAACGAATTCCTCCGTTATAAAATACGTTCTTAATGGAATCTTTTATATAGGCATCGTAAAACTATTTATAAAAATTTGTAAATGTGTATGTGAAAAAACGTGTGACGATTGCGACGAAAATTTATGTCAATGCTATGCGATTATTGATAACTGTACTCTTACCAACGCTTTTTATTGCAAATTATTTGATACTGCTCTACCATTTATATATTTATGTAACGTCGATAATGAATCAAACATTGCGATTCCCGTTAATAATATACAATATATATTATTTAAACTAACCATAGGAGATAAAATTTATGTAATTGAACCAGTATATAATATTGAAAAAGAATAACTAAAAAATATTTTCTATAAAATCTGTTTATTTTCATGTGCTTGTTTGTCGTAGATATACAAGCACATGAATGAATAATAAGCCACACTGCGTTTCAACAGTGGTCTGGGTCGTTTTCCAGTAAAAAACATAAAGTCTGGTAAAGTGGCCATAGCCAGACTTCACATAGATTTTCACCAGACTTAAACTAGATTATCACCGGACTCCGGAGGCCGGACTTCGTCCAGACAAGTCCCAGACCAAATTTTTTTACACGGGGACTCATCGTCTAAATTTAATGATTTGTCAAGGTTTTTTCCTTTAAATTTATTTTGACTATTTTTATTAAAGTGTTTAAACTTTTCGTTTGCTTCGAAACGTGTTTTTACGGGAGTACTATTCGAGTTATCTTCTCGGTTTTTTTTTGTTTCATCTGCATAATTTTTATTTGTGAATTTTACTTTATTCACTTCGTGTGTTTCTTTGCCACCCTTATCCTCTTTTCGAAAGGCATACTTGTGAAACGTCTTTGAGGCTTCTTTACTTGGTTCCTCCTCGCTCGACGGTTTTTTATTGTATTTTTTCTGATTTACGAAACGTTCTGAACGTTCTTCTTTCGCGTCATCTGTGTCATATTCGGATATTATTGCAAAAAGTTCGTTTTTACTTTTTATTTGTTGCGCGATAAGACTACGTCTCATTTTGCTGCCAAAATGATATATTATGATGGTAACCAGTAAGCGAATAACTATAAGTAATGTAGATAACTTACCGACCGTGGATACTTTATCACGCAAAGGTATATATAGAATACCAACCGTAGACGATTACCCCGCAACGATAATAATGCGAGTTACGCGGTAGTATCTTGAATCGACAATGTACTGGCAGTCGCGAGCCCCTATCACAGATACCATACCGACGGTAGTTCTGCATAAGAAATAGTGCTATCCAAATCCTCACACTTAGTCATTTTTACTTATTAAAAGTTATTAATAACAATTATTATTACATAATACGGATTGTATTTTGTACTATCATTACAAGCTGTAACGAATTCAGCGGCATTCTATATTAAATAAACATTAAACATTCTATAAATAATATTAAGTAATCAATAACTATTATTATTAATCAGATGATGAATTAGTTATTCCTCATTTATTCATGATGTTGAATAAATTTATTGATCCTCAGGGAATACATTACTGCAAAATTTCTTTATTTTCTAATATTTTGCGACGTTTTGAGGGCTTGTAAATATATACCCTCCTCCTCAGGCAGACTAAACAGTCAAAATAAGAACCATATAAAAGTACAAAAATCGCACTTCACGTATCACAGCTTTTCTACAGACAATAAAAACTAACCTTCAGACTTATGAATCATTGCCTCTTGTGCGATCATAGATTGTTAATATAAAATTCTTTAAGAAAAATCAAACTTATTGTGACTGCAAACAAAATAAACGGGGAAATTAGTTATCTATTAAAACATTTTTTTATAAAACTTTTCAAAGGGTTAAAATCGCGCGAAAACTACTCACTTTATCTTACAACCATCACTCTCCTCATTCATTATTTAATAACAAACGACTTTCTCAGAGACAATAGGCCACAACACGTCGGACGCGAAATATATGAGTCAGCCTGCGAGCAAAACACGTGAATCAGCTAGTGAGGAACGTGTCAGCAAGCGGACGCCCACTGGCAAATCATCAACGAGGGTTACGCTCCAGCAACCAACCAGAGATGAGCAGTGGAAGAGCGAGCCAATAGCGAGCTAGCAGAGATGCGCGTTACAGATGCGCGATGACACTCCGAACTGAGACACGTGAAGAGAGCATCACGGAGCGCCAGTCTAGCTCAGACTACAAAGACGTACATCTCCAGACTCCGGTCCTTATAAACTTATAACGAAGAAAAGGAGGTTCTAGCCGTGGTCGATGTCGTGGCTCAGTTTCGACATGTTTTATACAGTAGAAAATTTACGTTTTTCACGGATCATAAATCTCTAGTATGGATCCATAATCTAAAAGATCCGACAACGCGATTAAAGAGATTCTATTTCAAGCTCCAAGAATCTGAATACGAAGTGAGATACAAAGAAGGAAAGATAAGTTACGTAGCGGATGCCTTGTCAAGAAATCCGCCGGACGTTGAGACATAAGAGAGAATATTTATTCTCAATGACTTAACTGATATTTCTGAAGAAATATATACACAGAGAAATAAAAGATAAGATAAAAACCCGGAAACAAGTACAAGTAAGGGTTTATTTCGAGAACAAACGAGTCAGGATGTTATGGAAACTTACCAGATTAATATTTAGTCTAAGTCTAAGTCTAAGAAGTAGGTTTTTCGAACGTAGGTTGGGGGGTGGAGAGGTAGGTGGTAGATAGTAATCTGTTCGGATATTAAAAATATACCGACAGACTTTGCCAACACCAACAGTGTAATCTTCATCTGGGACCCTAGGCACACAGGAGTGATTGGAAATGAGAAGGTGGATAGCTTGGTAAAAGAAGGGTAGCGGGTTGTCGGGCTGTCTACCAAAAAGTGTATGTCACGGACTGCGTACTTAAGGGTAGTATAGTTGGGTAGATTCAGGAGGAGGATAATAGGATATAGCAAAATATGGATAGCAGAAAGCAGGCCAAATATCTGCTAGGTGATGTGGTGCCTAGTGGCTAGCCAGCTGAGAGTTCTTTGCTTACTAGTAGGGCATTAGGTACAGTGGTTGGGAGTCTGTCCGGATACTGCAGGGATAGCCCATCTTTTAATTTGGGACACATGGAGAAGGATATTTGCACATGGTATGGGAGAAGTAAAGACCTCTGCGCACCTACTTTGTCATTTTTCTGTATGGTTGATGACTAGGCGGAGGGCGTGGGAGTTTTTCTTAACGGAACCGGATCAGTTGAGAAAGGGAGCCTGACGGCAATATTTAATGTCGCCGAGACTACAGAGGGTAGCATGGATCATAGAGATTATATTTTTGCGGAATCCATTGGGTATTTGGTAAAATGGGCTTTGCCTGAGTACCTGACTGACACGTCTCCGAAAAGGGCCGTCCACCATCCTCGAATAATCTTAGACTAGACTAGACTATCCCCTTTTTCAAACGGATTCTTTTTAAATCGGGAGCGATGATATAATATATATGGATGATTGCTTATTTATTTTACACGAAGACGAAATAATCGCGACTCTTAGTGTTTTCAATGAATTTTGAGAACCACTAAAATTTACAGTAGCTTGATAAAAAAACTGTTACATAAATTTTTTATACCTTATATATTTTATACAAATATGTATATATAGTTTGCTATATATTTTGCGTACTTAGATAGATAAATATCTTTAATACGAAAGCGTATTAAAAAACAACGTCTATTCAAAGACATGGATCCCATTATTTTGCACAAAGGGATATTTCTGAAAGTTCTAACAAGTACTAGTTTTCAGCTTATGTATTTATTTCGGTCCCGTTTATTTCTCATATTAGATTCACAATATACTATTTGTATTAAATAATGCATTCATACCTGATGGTAATAAGACGGTTGCTATACATGAAATACCAGCGATAACCATACAAAAGCACAGTGGCCATCGACGACCCCAACGATCCATTACAAACCAGCATGCTAAATAGCTCGGAATTTCAGCAAGTGAAGAGAAAAGGAAACTCACATGCTCTTCACTACCAAGAGCTGGACCATAATAAGAGAGCCCCACGTAGACCATATTGTTTGCAAACCTGAAAAAAAATTATAAAAAATTGTTAGGCTCAAGAAGTTTTCTATAAAAAAAGTTATTGTACATTTAGCCACCACTGGTGCGATAGTTATAACGATAAATCTATCAAATAATTTATACAGCATCAATTAAAGAAAATAGAACACGTGACCTTATTTAAATATGTAGTACTGTGACATCCCACCTTTAGATAAAGAAATTTTAAAGAACATTTTTTACAACGCATTCCTCGCGCACCTCCAAAAGTGTGCAGAGTCTACGCAGCTGACTCAGCTTTGTAAGCAGGTGCATCGACCTGGCTCTCACTTTTATACTCGTACGAGCGAAAATTAAAAGTGAGTCGCAACTGACAAATATTTCCTCCATACCGAAGTCAAACAAGATCAAACGTTGGTAGAGTGGACTCTACCAACAAAAGCGCGGCTATAAAAGGACTACCTGCGAGGAATTAACCGCCTTTTCTCGTGTCATCGTTAACCGTAGCGAGCGTATCAAAGAAAAAGAATCTTCGACGCAGCTGACCCAAACTGTCCAGTCACGACGGCGAGAAAGTTCTAGATCATTTTTGGGTTGCACACTCCGGAAAGGACCCTTCGAGAAAGCGACGTTTTCATCCTTTCCAAAATCTACCTGGATACAACCGGAAAGCGTCCAAGATAGTTCGTCGTTTGAGAAAGGAAACCTACCACTTGTATAGCTGACTCTCACACGTCCAGCCATGGCTACAAGAGGATCCTCGTGCATAACCGGTAGAGTGAAAAGGTGAAATTTAAAGAAGCGTATATGAAAAACTCTATTTCTCAAACAATCAATTTACGACTAGAAATGGCATTTCCACAAAGTATTCGAATTGTCCGTTGAGGCACAAATTTTTGTAGTCTTTAAATATCGAGTTGAAACTTTGAAAAATGGTAGATTATGATCCAAGGAAGGACAATAATGTACTTATTTTTCACAAATTCAAATAGTAATTTTACTAGAATCAAAAAACCGTAATGTCGGTAGGACTATCACATGTCTTTAAGGCGTGTTAAAAAAGTTAAAATAAGGAAAAAAGGATGATTTCTAATTTAAAAAAATATATAAAAATCGCAAATACATAGAAAATTTTTTTTTAGCCATTAGTACTATCGAAAAGGGATATTTTCTGACGTTAAAAACATTTTTAGTGTAGAAGATTTTAGCTAGACATTATCAAATAAGGCTTATTTTCGACTTTCTTAAAAAGAAGCAGATATTGGAATATCCACGATTTCTGTTCTATTTGATGAATCTGAGCTTGCAAAAATGGAAATTGTAGGTCTTGCACTAACGAACTTCATATGATCTTGTAGGTTCAAAAATAATCAAAAATAAAGAATCTATAATGGTTTAAATACTGCCTAAGAACACGAAAATTTAAAAAAATGCCATACACGTTTCTACCTGCAGGTACAATCGTTTTTTAGTAATCTCAGATTATATAATTTTTTCCTGAATACACTTGAAAAGACAAAGAAAATGTCTTGTTTCTGTTCTAGAAGAATGACCCATATATGTGTAAGCGACGTAACGCATCGGCGAAAGCTGAGCGCATTCAAACGCTCTTTGGGCATAACGCTGACCAATATCGAGCGTTACCCATGTACTGCAGTCATAACCGTATACAAGATACGTATTCAGATACTTTTATATTTACTGAATTGTCTGACGTCGAGGACGAGACATTTACAACTACAGGTAAGAACGTTTATGGGTCCTGAGACTAAAGGTTGGTTTCTTAATACTAATAATTATAACCGACTATCCCACACACCAAGTTCTTCTCCCGAACGAAGTCCGGTCGTAACAATTGGCATCCCTGGCGGGGAAACATGCAGCAAACATTCTTAACTGAAAAAGAAAATATCACCAAAACATCAAAATGCAATCTGGACGTAGATTAACCAGACAACTTGTAGGCAGTGTTACGTCCCAACATGCAAATTCATCCAAAAATAAAGAAATGAATTTTAAATTGTTATTATCTAGACTTAGCTTCTGCTGCTGCGTAAACCATCAACTGGACGTCGGCTCAAGCTGCAAGGCGGTTCTAGAAGTCCCGGAAAAGGTTGTCGTGCTAGATCTGCGGAGAAAAAGTCGTACTGCGATGTTGAACTGCTCTCGCTGTTCGGCAGGGACTGCTGTCACCACTTCTGGAGTTGTTGCTTCGGGCCCAGAAGTTTCTGGAAAGGGTACTTCCTTCGCTGTGGACTGGCTCTTAAAACGCCTTAAGTATAAAGAGTGTGCACATGTATTAACGAGTTAATAATATACGATGGGTATTCAAAAAGTAAGTTTCCCTGTGTTGGGAAAAAAATAAAACACTAGTTTTAGGCTATATAAATAATTTGACTTTATTCTTTTACTCTTAAACTATTTTTCTACGTAGTCGCCTTGGACTTCAATACATTTTTTGTATCTTTTTGCAAGCTTAAACAAACCTTCCTTAAAAAATGGCGTGCCCTGTTTTTGGATCCACGATTTAACGACTTTTTCGATTTCGTCATTTGAAGTGAAGTGCTGGCCACCCAAACTTTCTTTTAACTTTGGGAAAAGGAAATAGTCACTTGGTGCGAGGTCTGGAGAGTAAGGTGGGTGGTCGAGAATTTCCCATTTGAATTTCTGAAGTAAGGTTTGTGTTTTTTTGGCAGAATGAGGCCGCACAAACTTTACTGTAACCAAGCTTCTCCGACAATATTGTATGGATTGAAGTTCGGTGAATTTGATATTCAGGAGACATATTTTCCAAAATATCATCAATAGTCCATCGTCTGTCCTCCTGAATAATTTTTTTCGGTGATGGCGCTTTTTAGGCGTCCTGCACGCTGCTCATCGTGCACTTCTGCGCGTCCCTCGAGAAAATCTGTGCTCCATCTTCGCACCATCTGCACACTCATACAGTCTTTACCATAAATAGTCACCAATTCACTGTGAATCTGATTGCCGTTTAACCCTTTTGCAGTTAAAAAACGGATAACCGCACGTAATTCACAATCGGACAAGTTTTGCACTGGTAGCTCCATGATTGTCGAGCTCGTACTGCTGAAAAAAGTATTCTTGGACACCAAAACCAATTCCGCTCTTATCGGTAGAACCTAAACTGAAACTATGATCAGCTTAAGTCCGCTAGGTGGCGTCTGAGAGAAACGCCAAATTAGGGAAACTTACTTTTTGAATACCCCTCGTATCTTATTGCTCCTAATATTACCTCTATCATCATTATACCCTCGCCTATCTATCCCATAACCTATTCATTGTACTTTCGCTGAATTTCTCAAAATATTCTTCATTCATTAAATTTAATACATTTAAGCGGTCAGCAGAGACGTCTTCGCCTATAATGCCTCTCGCGATCTGATTTAAGACTGCGGATTTCGTCGCGAGGAACATAAGCACATTCTTATATCGTCTAAGTCTTCGGCTGTGTATATACCACTCTTGGCTAGTTCATACTGATTGGTATATTTCCACGTCGGTTGTTCAGCGGTTGTATGATTTGTAGAGGTCCTACTCTCAAAGCTGTGGGATCTAGATGAAGTTGATTACATTCGCGCAGTGTGCCCCGGTTGCTCAAGATTCGCGATTTTGGCGTTAGAAAATAAGATTGGTTTTTAAATGTAACTGGTAATTGAGCGTAACATATAGAGTTTGTATTTATTAATGTTACTGTAATGGGATCACACTGGATTATATGAGCCACTTCTCCAGCGAAGATAGCCATATACTCGGTACTCTTCATTATTGTGAAAGCAAACTCGTCAGGATTTAACGTGGATTTAGCTAAAGAATTCTTAATTAATTGTTGTTCTAACAAGTATCATTGAGTTATTACATCATGATACAATAACTTTACTTCTTTCTTAAAATGACTTGTAATGAATAAAATTTTAGTGTTAAAGTATGTGTCTATACGTATATATTTTGTAATAATTTTATAATTGGCGGTAGGGAATGTTTTATCTATCGCCGTTTCAAATATAAAAATATTACTTTACTGTATTGATTTTAAAACGTGACCACAAAGATCTGTGTCACCCATGTCAGTGAACACGAATTTCGTTCCTGTTTCATTCGTAAAATACATCGCAGGTAGGTCAGTAGAATTGCTAAAAATTACTTAATTATTGTATCCACGTGAGGGCTGTTCTGACTTCTCCCTAAACGAGAAAGTGTCGTCTGGTTCGTGGCAAGTTTCTACTGAATAACTACAGCTGATGTCGGAAGTGAGTAGGATGGAACTAGAGGATCCCTGAAATGACTCTGTGCATGAGGTTAGTGTCACCTCTTTAGATGCTTTAAATATTAAATTCGATTTTCCTTCAAAGTTTTCTCCCTGACATGCGGAATCGGTTCCGATACTTCAGCGTAATTTGACTGTTTGGTAGTTTGAACGGTTTACTTCTAAATTTTTTCTAATCATGTCGATTAATCTTAAATTGCCCGTATTTATGCATTTCGATGCACGCTTCGCGTGATACACGTTGCGAATTCATTCCAAAATAATGCACGGTTTGCGTTATAATCACTTTACAGGATCTAAGAAACGTGTTTTAAAATTCTACCTTTTCAATAGGTTTATATATTTAGTCTCTGTCTCCATGGTAGCGCTATCAAACTGTCTCAGCGTAATTGTTGTGGTGTTCGATGTGGTTAAGCCTTTGCAGTCATATCTAACTAAAGCTGTTGTCGGCTGCAGTAGAGATGTCATCAGAAGTCCGTTAATCATTACGATGAGGGTCTTCATCGAGGCGTTCCTGGTTCCGATCCTCATCTGAAAAATTACTCGTGTCACTGCTTGGTACTTCGCTGGGCGTTCTCAACTTAGTATTAGTTTGTTCGCATATATAGGTTTAATCTTATTGTTAACTAAGATTTTCACATTATTTTTATCATTAATGCGCAAAACTCTGTAAGGGCCGGAGAATTCATTTCCAAACGCTTGCGCCTTTGGCTCTGAAAATAATTTTACGAAGTCTCCGGCTTGGAAAGCAGAAGGGTTAATTTTCATGTAAATTACAAGAATGTCATAATAATATTCAAAGCATTAATGTGACATTCTTACAATTTACGTATTCGTTTTTTATGATCGAAGAGGTAAGCATAATAAATATCAGTATTTTGGCTGTCTTCGAGTCGTATTCTATCTGACAGAGTACGCGCGATTCTCATAAACACCAATTCATATGGCGTAAGCCTCATTCCTTCATGTATACTCGTGTTGTAGTAAAACGCAGCGCTACTAATCCATTCATCGCAAGTCTTTTCGCTTTTGATATAACATTTAATATATTGCTTCATATCGTGATGCATGCGCTCAATGCTCCCGTTAGATTGTGTCCAGTATGCCGTAGTCGTAACCTGATTCATTTTACAAATTTTCTACATATTTTTCATTAAGGAAGAAGTGCAGTTCGAGCCTTGGTCTGTTAATATAAGTTTCGGGGATTCGTGAATATAGACCAATCTATTTAATAACGCGTCCACGATATGTTTCGAATCGGCAATTATAAGCGGAGTTTATTTATTTATTTATTTAACCAGAAAATATGTTTACAAAGGTAAACCCTACAGAGGCAAATTTTTACCTGTGCGTAGGTCCGGTGTACAAAAGGTCTTACATACTAAATCTTACATACTAATATTTGTTGTAAATAGTAAATAGTAGTGTGTTATTTGTTACTGTCGCAATACGAATAACTCAGCACATGAACGTGTAATAATTACTACTCGCTCAGTACATTATAAAATTTCAATTATTTAACATGCTTAATACTCTAGATAAATTAAACAGTATTCCAAA
>UELV01101770.1:0-18282 GCA_900490015.1 Megastigmus stigmatizans
ATTAATGTGTTTTTAATGCGATTTGACAACTTTCAACTCCCTGAACGGTAATTTCCGGACGGCTTTGAGGGTTGAAAAAAATCATGCTTACTCGGGGCATACCAGGCAATGAGATCATGAAATAAAAAAAAACGGAATACTTAAATCGCACTTTTTGCACAGTTTTAATGCGATTTTCCCCGTTTTACCCCCCTAGGTGTAGTTTCCGAGTGGTTTTGATGGTGGGGAATACGTTTTTTTTGAGTATGCGGGCACTCACAAACCATTTCCAGGTATAAAATTTGGGACTATATAAAATTTTATTATCGTTCAATTTTGAGCGATGCAAACTTCGACATCATAAAAACCGTCAATAACCATTTTTTTCTTTACAGTATATTAGGTGCATTGGTTTAAAGATTTCAAGTTTTTCAAAGCATTAGGCAGGTCGTAGCGATATTTTCTTTATTTTCAATATCATTATTTGTGTAGTAGATATATTCAATTTGCTTATAACTGCTTCTAACATTATTACGTTGAAAATTGCATTGTAAGCATTGTCAGTCCTGATCTGGAAATTGCTAATGTTTCTAATTGATTGTCCCCTTTCCGCTTGTCACTGAATCTATGTATAATGGACTTAAAATTCTGAGTCATAAATACTTTTTTTATTGTCAGTTTCATCACGGGTAATGGAATTTATGCGCAAATATGCGCTGTTAATATGCATTTTCTTTGAAATGAGTATAAAAATTGAGAAAAGGCTTCCAAATCATCTAACAATTGTACCATAAAATTGTAAATTGCTGTTAACGTTACATAATCCGTTTACTGCGTTTGCTTGATCACTAATTTTTAGTGTGGGTTGAAGGTAAACAGAAAATTCGTAAATGTTGTACTTTTCAAATGTAGTACTTAATAACTTACAATATCTTTTTCGGCTAGTTGAATCTAAATTGTTTTTTCGCTTTTGTATATTTTTCCCGGAGATAAATTTAATTTTTCATTTAAACTAACAATATATTGATGTAGTAGTCATATCGTACATGGAATCTTTCTAGTGACCATGAAAACATATCGACGACCCCATCTACCTCCATCTTGCCACTGCTGCCTGAACGGTTTGCTTTACAAAATTCTTTATGTTTTTTGTGCCAAGCCAAATATTTTATTGTTTTCCTTTCCCTTCCACTTTAGACAACCTTTGCAATGGCTTGATCGTATTACAACGTCAACGACTTCTTCAGTTTGTTTAAGTATGAGTGAAACTATATCTATTTGTGAAGAGAATCCTTTCTTGACCTACGAGCCATCCCCGGAAACAGTCAAAACATCGCCTGGAACTCCATTTTCCTTCAGTATTTTTCTTTGTTCATTAACAGCCTTGAGTGTTGCTAAATCAAATACAGTGTTCACTGCGATGCAAATAGTATTGACGATATCATAATAGCATTGGTATGAAATGCGGAACCTATATCTATAAGCCCACTGAACTTGTTTACGCCAGCTAAGCCGATTCCGAGCAATCGAAACACAAAAATTAGTCGCCGATTAACTTCGTAACTAAATCCTATCATGGGACTAGAGTCAATGAACTTCTATCCCATGCGCTCTTTAAACACAATTTGAAGCCCAGGCCACGCTGTCCATATTTAGGAAAAGATATTTCACAATCACAATCTTTACACTTTAAATACTTTTGTAATAAACTAAATACCGTGAAAAAGTTCAAGATACTATATCCTGATATTTGTTCGATGTGCACATCGAAACTCGTATCTCTCAATTTCTTCAATTTTTCGGCTGATTTATTTGTATGCTGAGCTGCTAATGTGTCGGTAAATTGATTACCCGTGTATTTTCGTTTCTTATTTCTTCCTAGATGCACATTTGTAGTTCTACTGCTTTTACCCATGATGCTTGGATCGATGTTGCTCGTACCACTTCTGAACATATACTGCTTTGAAACAGTATTCAAATACACTTGCAACCGTTAGATTTCAAAAATATACCTAGCAGTATATCATATACAATAAGGAGCAGCTGTTTCAGTAAATAAAAGTATAAAAAGGGGCTTAGACCAACGGAAAGCAGCTAGGCGTGCTGAGGTACTCATGTAAAGAACGCTGAAAAATATACTTAGACTCCTCCGATTGTTTTGAAATTCTTACACAACAATATTACATCACTTTCGAAAAATGAAAAAAAAAATCGATTTCTAACAAGTGTCAAACTCAAATAGCCCCTTAAAAAATAGTTACAACATCAATCAAAAAAATTAATTACAGCTGCAAAAATAGACATTCGTGCTTTAATGAGATCGTTTACGCGGGGAATGCTTCGATCATAACGTTTATATATAACTATTATCTTAATATAATATAATGATAATTCTTTTATGAAGAGACTTCTAATCTAATAAACAACACTTAAAACTGTGGAGCGCACTACCCAGATATCTCCATCGGTGACCCTTTACACCTAGACGTTAAGTACGATCGAATAATACACCTAGACATAAAAAAGTACAGAGCGCACTACCTAAATATCGTCATCGGCGACCCTTCAAACGTATATGTCGAGTAAGATCGAATTACACACCTAGACACAAAAAAGTACGGAACACGCTACTTAGGCATCGTCATCGATGACCCTTTATACCTAGATGTCGAGTACGACCGAATTCCAAACCTAGACATCATCATCGGCAACCCTAAACTCCTAAACAACGAGTGCGACCAAATTCCACACCTGAACGCAAAAAGCTACGGTGCGCGGTACCCAAATATCGTTATCAATGGCCCTGTATACCTAGACATCCAGTACGGCCGAATTCCATACGTAGGCATGAAAAACTATGGAGCGCACTACCTAGACATCGTCATCGATAACCCTATACACCTATGTATCTAGTACGGCCGAATTCCATACCTAGATATGAAAGGCTATGGAACCCGCTACCTAGACATCGTCATGTGTGTCCCTAAAACACTTAAACGACGTGTACGACCGAATTCCACACCTAAAGACGTCAAAAACCAATTCTCTCTCTCTCTCTCTCTCTCTCTCTCTCTCTCTCTCTGGCAAATTTCATCCTCTATCCGTGCGAAATTTTTTGCAAATTTAACACTTGTAAATTGCCGGGACGCACGAGATCATCGCTACCGCAATCGAGCAAATGCCAAAATCTCTACCAAAATCGTCACTTCTGCAGCATTTAAATGCACAAAAAGCATCACTCAGCCAAAGAAAGATACAGCGAAAGTGTATCACAAACAATAATCCAGCATCCAGCTTCAGGACGAGCCAATCCATTAGCACCAGTTGATCAAACGGCAGCGAGCGTAGTAATAGTAGTGGAGATTTGTTAAAATCTGGCGCTGCAAGTAAGATAGCTTTAAAGAGTGGCAACACAGTCGCTGCACAATCAGGGATATTGCAATCACAGCTCTCTAAAACTCAGTCCGCTCAGTCTGATACAAACGAGATGATGCTAAGTAGACTTGATTTTCTTTTAGAATCTCTAAAATCTATAGCAGGTATAGAGACTAGATTTCAACAAGTAAGTGATGGTCTACTTAGCCTTATCAATACAGCACAAAGCCAGAACTCTATGCAGGCAGAGCTTCTGGTTAATCAGGCTGAGTTGATGGAAGGAAATGCGATTTTGAAAGAGAGTATAGTAAATTTAAAAAAAAACTTAGACAAAACATGTCCAGACTTACAAAATGACAATGAAGGCATGTAACGTACCTTGTACGTTCCTTGCCTTCTACGATTACATGCTCGGACACAGGCACTTTGGCAACGACTACAAAATTTAAAGCATAACTAACTGACACTGGAGACAGTTCTGAGGGCGATACGCTGGTATTCACGAGCGCAATTGATTGCTCTGTTTCTAATATTTCGCTCGTTGATTATGCGTTCGCAGTTCTTGATACTGTCTTTCCTTCTCTTTCCAAAGACGAAATTTTGACCGTACATCCTCTCACTAACAAAAAAACAATCGGAGGAGGCTCGACGGGTGTCACTTCTCTAATTGTCAAACTTTCCAGTAGCCACCTCATCGAATTTATATAAGACAGATTTTTGTATTAAATTTTAACTTATGCTGTGATATCATAGATAGTAAGTGATTAAGTGCAATATTTTATATATAGATTAGTGAAAAATGAAGACTGTCTTTTATATAATGTAAAACCATATATATATATATATATATTGTTACCATTCAATTTTGTATTAATTTGCAAATAAACAGATATCTCTCTCTCTCTCTCCCTCTCTCTCTCTCTCTCTCTCTCTCTCTCTCTCTCTCTCTCTTTCTCTTTTAATCCTTAATATATCTGAAACTATCCATTTTTGGACTTTATGGCCATTGACACTTTTAATCAGGAAGTCATGAACTATACTATACTTTATTTTCAAGTGTCAATGGCCAAAACTTCCGAAAATGGATAGTTTTCGATATATTAAGGATTAAAAGATTTTATGTAGATATACTGTACAATGGTACATGAAATGTTTCACCCTCTGTATCTTGAAAACTGGCCATTGTTGGACTTTGTGCCCATGGAGACTTTTGATCCGGATATCATAAACTACATTATAATACATTTTCACACAATTTTACCGGGACCACTTTCCCTATGAGTGTATGCGAGGTCCTTTGAAACTAATCGAAGGAATAAGTACTTACTGGGATAATAATTGTGTATAAAAAATGCAGGTTAAGTACATGGTACTATTAAGTTATATTCACTTGAGCATTTTTATAACAATAAATACAAATTCAATGAAAAACTGAAAGTTAAAGATTAACTTATTCTAATGAAATTATAATATTTAAGATTAAAGAAATAAGCTCTTGTAAATGTTTTTGTGTACACATTGAGCGTATTTCCGTACTCATCTGCTGTGCCGACTAGTAAAAAAAAAGTTTTACATACTTTTTTTTTCCTACTTCACAGAATGAGCTATAAAGTTATCAGTTAACTTAAAATACGTTTATATTAAATTATATAGACATGAGTAAGCGAAAACTAAGAAAGTGCAGAGACGAACATAAGCGTCATGTAAAATATGGATGCAGAAGATCAGCACTCGTCCTTTATGCCTACCAAACGGAACATATTATAGACTTTGACAATGTCGAGATTGTTGATAAAGAACAGAGCAAATGTAAAATAGAGTTTTCAGAAATGATGAATATTTATTATTATAATAATACTTTGAATAGAATTGAACATACAAATTTTTTTTTAGATGTTTACAAAACCACTGACTTAAGAAATATTCTAGACGTTAAATATCTTCCAGTTATTATATTTATTGACTATATTTAAATTTTATCATTATACTCGGTGTGTTGCGGGACAAAATGGATCCGCAGTTTATAAAGGCTTAATACACGGAAAAAAGATTGGAACAGACGCAGCACTATACGTAGTAGCAGCGCCACCAACGTTTTAGGGCAGGAGCTTTACCGTTTCTGGACGAGCAGCCGCGCCAAACGCTAGGGTAGCGCTTGCCTCAAAGTTTGGAGCAGCTGCTTCACCAAAATTAAAACAAGATCATCACCACTAAAACGCGATGAACTGGTAATATTAATACGATGGATGAACTCTGCTATCTTGATATTACACTAATTATGTTATCTACATTAAAGTATAATAATTAAGAAAATTATAAATAATATAATATTAAGTAAAAAAATATTTGTTATAAATTGTATTAATTAAGAAAAATCTTTATCAATGAATAAAATGAAATAATTAACCTATTAAAGCCAAAGGTTAACTGAGCAGAGATACCGCGATAAAATAACTTCTGGATTCATTGCATACCTAAAAAATAAGGTTCATGTATTTTTTCTTTTATTGATCAATTATTTAAACAATTTATAAAAAATTTCCTAATTTTAAAAAACTTATTACTGGAATCGATTTTACGGATAAATGACGTATATAAATTATTGCTTAAACAATGAAAAGAAAGAAAAAACTCGTGAACCTTATTTTTCTGTTATTTATATTATGTAAAAAAGTACTTGGTGGGACTGCGAAGTATTTGGTTTAGCGCGAAATAGAAGATAAGATTCTTATCTTAAATTTTAGTAAAACAATAAGAAATAAACCTTTTATCAATCTCATTTTTGAGGTTATAATTCATTTTTCATATTTATCTCGGAATCGGTTAAAGATATAGCTAATCGGACAAAAATTTTTCGGCAGCAAATAAAGTAAAATAAGCAGAGCATCAGAGCTTCGTGGCAGAACAGAGAGATCATTGTTTAAACAATTTGTTAACTTAAAAAGAGCGAGTAAAAGCCATTTTTCTGCTTGATTTATCGACTGTGACTTTCTTCAAAATTATGCTAGCCCTTCGTAATTTTCACCAAATATTCCCACAATGATGCCGAATAAGCAGAGCATAAGATCGTCGTGGTAGAATAGTGAGATCATTGTTTAAGCAATTTGTTAATTTAAAAAGGGCAAGTAAAAGCCATTTTTCTGCTTGATTTATCGCCTGTGACTTTCTTCAAAATTATGCTAGCCCTTCGTAATTTTTACCAAATATTCCCACAATGATGCCGAATAAGCAGAGCATAAGATCGTCATGGTAGAACAGTGAGATCATTGTTTAAACAATTTGTTAACTTAAAAAAAGCGAATAAAAGCCACCTTTCTGCTCGATTTATCGCCTGTAACTTTCTTCAAAATTATGCTAGCTTTAAAAAAAGATCATTGAAATATTATTAAATTACTGTGTTACAAAACTATATTGCTATACAAAAAATGTATTAAATATAATATAATTATTTGAGATACTATTTGTAAATATATATATATATAAATCTTTAATTATTCCGTTAAATTTGTTTTTACAGTGTAACGTTTTGGTTGGTTATATGCTCTATTTATTTGAAGTTTAAACCATGCTTTAGATAATAAGTCTGCTTGGGTAGGAATTTTTAATTTGAAATTATTATAATTGTGAGTCACTGTAGTGTTTATAAATTTAATTAACGAATATGTTGAAATATATTTTTCAAGCCTGAAGAGGAGGGTAGTCGTATTAGACCCTCGAAACGTCGCAACTTCGAATTAATAAAGTTGTTTTAAAAAATTATGTTCCATGACGATCAATTTAGCCATTTCCCAATTTTGAGAACATAAAGGAACGATAAATTCATTGTTATGATAAACTTAAAATACGACTTAGAATAGCGCTCTGGTTATAAAATATTAAAATACTAAAAGCTAAACGACAATAGTTTTTTGTTAAAAATATATGGATTTTGGGTGTAGTGTGGATCGAAAAACACAGACAAGGAAAGGCAAAGAAAAAAAAAGGAATAACGTGAATTTATTTTAACCCTTAACTGACACATGTCAAAATAATAACATAAATGACACATGGGGTATTTCAGACCCCCCAGTGGGCAAAAATGTTTATAACGTTTTTTATTTATTAATATTTTCATTTGCAATTTTTTTGACAAGTACCTTAAGGTCTCTACTAAAGGGTCTTTTAGTTCATAAGATCCAAAATTATTGTTTAGTTATTGAAAAAAATCGAAATTTGTTTAAAAAACTGAAAATCTATCCCTTTTACTAAAAAATTCATAACTTTTTGAAATTTGAATATTTTCCGATGAAATTTTAATGGCTAACTCGTGAAACTATGACATTTAGGATAAAATTAGTTTTAAATACCAATTTTTCAAAAAAGGTATTTATTTGAAAAAAAAACAGATGAAAAAAGGATGAAATAAATTAAACAAGCATGCAGGTTATTTATGGCACCACAAAGCAAACAGTAGCACATAACTTTGAAAAGTTTTCGGTCAAAAACACTCTGGGGTCTTTCGGACCCCCAGTGTCATTTAAGGGTTAAATTTCTTATAATTAATGATGCACAATAATACAGTCTTCGCGCACTCTTACACCTCGAACTAGGGCCATGGCAAATCAAAAGTAAGCCGCGCGGCACTGGCGTTCTGGCTCTCCAAATTTTCTCCCCTCTCTTGTCGCGTTAAGAATCCCGCTTCTGATCGATTGAGACTCGTGAATTTCCTCGCAGTTCCGTGGAAATCCACGAAGTCCTACGATGTCCCGCGACATGTCCGGTTAGCACCACAACCATAAACTATGATGTAAAACGCTTGCGCTCGCCGATCCCAGTTCACACACCAGGGACACTTTTCCCTTCTTGGAATCGCTCGGCTTCAGGGCATATTCTCCTCCCGGCACGAAAATAAGGGCTTAAAACTCCGGGTCACCTCTCGGTTTTCCCGGGCACATAGGTGGGCATAAAGTCTTCACAAAGTTTCAATTACATTACGTCCCGATTCTTCTCCCCTGATCCGAGGTGCTAGCGTACGCATACATTTACTACGAGCATAATGCATACACATGCAAGCACATATACATAGATGTCATGTCCACACTTACGCATATACATAGACAGGTCTGCAAAACGCCTCGCAATCACATTCATACATGCATTTTATTTATATAATTTTGAATTTTCTTCTTGATATCTAAATCGCATTTTACGAACGAATACAAATTCGCGTAAAATCCTCATTGAAATATGGGTTCGCTCGCTAACGTTGACAACAAGAAGCTGCGGAATCCGCTCGTACATTTGACATCGTCTTTCTTTTGAACAGCGCAACCCCATTGAACTGGCAAACACAAATGATTCATGATTTAAATGCACAGTTCTTTTCTAGTTAATTTTACTATTCAAACATTTAACATTTACTTGAATTATAATTCTCACACATTACTTTATTAATGCTGACTGATATATAACAATAACCCCCTTTTTTAAGCAATGGTAGATTTGTAAGCATTTCTTTTCCTTTATAATTATTTTTCAATTACTACATCTTTATTTTTAACTGCAAGATAAATAAATAATAGTATTTTAACGTCAATTGTTTGAATCGTGTAAGTTCTTACCAAATAACAATATTTTCAAGACTGACAAAGATTTTTCTATTGGTCTTACAGTCTAATCAATATTAATGGGCAATCAGATTGCCCTTGTTTATAATCACCCCCGTAGAATCTGAAATAAACTTATATTTAACCCTGAAAAAAAAACATATATTAGTACAGGACAATCTGATCGCCCCCCACCACCCAAGTGAGTCCCTGTGGAGGAGCCGGAGCGGACTCGAAACGTAGGGCGTTTGGGTGGTGGGGGGCAATCAGATTGTCCTTTACTAATATATGTTTTTTCAGGGTTAAATATAAGTTTATTTCAGATTCTGCAGGGGTGATTGAAATTATGAAATTATAAACAAGGGCAATCTGATTGCCTATTAATATTGATTAGACTGTAAGACCAATAGAAAAATCTTTGTCAGTTTATAGTAGAGTACAGTCGACATAAATAATATTTCTTAATATTTTCAAGAACCCAGAAAATTAGTTAAATATTATATACGGAATTACAAGTACTGTATAAAGAAAGACATAGTTTGATTAATACATATAATGCTTTGATGTTTCTATACGAAAATTCCCTTTTTCTTTTTCTTTTTTCTTCTTTTTTTCCGAAACAATATCAATATCACTGAGAATTACGTTAATATTGCCTATTAATGCAGTTATTTATGCAATAGATGGGGTTTGCATTACATTAACATAAAATTTTTTTTCGTGAATATGAAAAAACATCCGCAGTAATTGCAGCGTAGTAATACCTGCATAACCGCAGTAATACTTGTATTAAAGCCACATTTTCATTCTTTTTTTAAAAAATTAAATGCCTGTTTTGTAGTCCTCTAACTTTTTCTAATGATTAGGAATCATAATAATCATATGAATAGAAAAAATCGTAATTAATGACGTAAATATTTTTATTTGAATGCTGAAAGCTATTTACATATCCATAGTAATACTATCAGTTACCCTAGGTTTTTCAAAAAACGGAGGACATTCATTTTTTCTGCACAATATTAGCATGTGAAATTCACACATCTTTTTACTCTAAAAAATGGGGAATCAACATTTTTTCTCTTCGTACATGCATAAAATTATTTTAGTTAAAATAAAAAGTTTGCAATTTTTATGTACATTGAAAAGGAACAAGATATTAGTTTATACTTTGGAGAAGTTCAAAATGCTCAGTTTGTACTTTTAAAAAGACAAAATGTTATTTCGTACTTTAGACGATATCGAAATTCACGAGTTTGTATTTGAAAAAGGATGAAATAATATTGTTTACTTTTGATAAAGACAAAATTCACGAGTTTGTAATTTTAAAATGACAAAATATCATTTTGTACGTTTCATAAAGTTGTAATTGACGAATTTATACTTTATAAAAGTCTACACTCATCAATTGATCCTTTTGAAAAAGTAAACTAGCGAATTTGTCCTTTACTCTAAAGGTCAAACAGTGAAGTTTGTACTTTTTTTAACAACTTTTGTTGTATATGTTTTGGCTACTGTGAAGCCAACCAAACTACCAAACACTTTGACTACCAAAAATTTTGGGTCCGATACTATAAGTACTCTATCAAACTAATGGTTTTGTTTGATAGAGTATGTGAAATAAGGATTTTAAAATTTATTTTAACTTAGAACTTAGATTCTTTAGAGCGAATCAAAAATTGGAAACGTCTCTACTCTTAAAAAATCATATAAAGTATTATATGAAATTTTGAGAAAATTAAAGTCTTAAAAACTATTATTATATAATAAAGGGATTTTTCATATATATCGTGTTCCTGAGTGGGAATTTAAGTGTATAAACTTTTATAGATTCATTTTTTATTAATTTTAATCTTATTAGCATGTTGGAGTATTGGTTTGATTTATAAGTGTTTTGGAAAATTTACGTAGTAGTGAATATATTTGTGGTGTATAAAAATTTTGCTAAAACATAGGAATATCTTTAAAATGGCATAACTCGGTCAAAAAAAATCATAGAGGGCCGATTTTTTTTTAATACTCGTTGGAAAGTGTACTTTAAGATGGTATTTGTGGTTTTTTGAAAAAAAATTTTTGGTACTCCAGGCAAACGTGCAAACTATTGCGTTTTTTAAGAAAAAAAGTTGGTAGGCCTGATTAAGACATAGCAATGTGGCATTGTCTCACAGCTATTGGATATCATTTTTTCCTGAAAGTGCACATAATTTCCTACAAAAATAAAAAAAAATTATCTCAATACGATGAAAATTGACCGAGTTACAATCATTTGAAAAATGTCAATTTTTCGATGAAAAATTTTGTTGCGATAATTTTGTTGCGCAGTGTATATCGATTTCTCAGTGTAGTTCTCTTTGTACTTGTTATATGCAAATATCGTATAATATACTGCTTCAAAATATACCATAATATATAGAATTTTAAGATAATAAAAAACTTAATCATTTTTTTAGAATAAAAATTAGACTAATATAGAATATAAAGCTAGTAATCTAATAGAATTATCCTAGAACTAAATTGCATCAATTATACGTATGTCTTAATATAAATTAGTGAAAAAATACTTTTTACTTTATTAATGGGATTTCATATTCTTTCAGTGTTTACTATGACCCGTTCTTAGCCGCTCATGCAGCAACACAGGATCCGAATTATAGGTTGCAGGTAAGACATACATTACATTAATTTTAAACATTTACTTAATAAAAATAAAATGACGCAGAATCGACACTAGCAATATTATAGCAGCACTATCTTCTTTGTAATGCGGCTTAACTTTTGGAATGACTACTGCTCTTTATACACCAAGGGGGGGGGGGCTGCTGTGAGTACTGAACCTACAAGAAAGTAGCAGTATATATACAAGTTGGACAAGGGACTTCCGCTAATTAGCAATTAAAAGGAAGGAATAAAAATATGCGTGCACTTGAACCTTCGACCATAGGATTCCGAGATGCGCACTTTGCCTCTGAGTCAACGCCGTACTGGGCGTAGCTCAACTGTTTATACTGTATCCTGACGACGTAACTGCCGGTACTTCAGGAATCTATCGATTTACTAATTATATAGCATCTCGATCTTTGCATATAACATGTGGATTATCCCCCAAACACTGTTACAAAGTCTTAAGCTTTTCTTCGTAATGTATTGTTTACGGCTCTCAAAGTAATGATATTTGTATAAAGGGATTCTTTATAACTTAATATTCTAACTTAATAGCTCTAGTTTATTAGCTGCTTATGACCACATCGCGTTGCCAATATATGTTTATGGCACAAAGACTGTAGCGCTTTGGTACATCATAGCCTTCAAAACGAGATAGAAGTCAAAATGTGCGGCAGCAGCTCGTGTTTTTTTTTGCACAGTGGGAATTATTTTTAGTGGATGAATGAAAAAAATTATCTTTACCATTTAAAGTAGTTCTACTGAAAGTCATTTTGATACAGAAACATATGAAAAAAATATATATAAATCTGTGGAACACGAAAAAAATTTTGGTATTTTTCTCAATATAGGTTGTTAGCGTTTTTTAAAGAATAAAATCTCTAAAAATGCCTACTTTAACATACACTTATACGTGAAACGATATAAACGATTACTTCTAAAATTTTTATAGAAAAAGTATGCAGATGAAAGTAAAAAAATGATTTTCACAGAGTCCGATGATTTCTTGAGATATTTATTGTTGAAAATATAAAATCAAGCTGAGTTATTCGGCTAGCAATATTTTGAAAACATGGAAACGTCGCTTTGAGGTTAATGCTTGATATAGCACACAATGGGATGTCAATTATACACATTTTCAAAATATGGAACTATATTTTTGTAACAACACGAATCATATTGTGTTGGGGTTATTGGGTTATTGGGTTTCGCCGATTAAAGAACACAATACGTGTACTTAAGGGGGGTATACACCTATAAATTTTTTGATGTTCATTCACCTAAAACAAAAAAATTTTACTAATTATTATTAATAATTTTTTTGTTTTAGGTGAATGAACATCAAAAAATTTATAGGTGTATACCCCCCTTAAGTAATAAAAGAATATTATCTACTTTATTATAAACCTGGTCAAACTCTGTTATATCCGGCCTTTACACGTCTACAGAGTTTGAAGGTCGCAGTTGCGGTGGCGCTCAAGCGTCACTACCAAGTAAGAGAGGAACAAGAGTGGGGGAACGCTCGGCGTCTTGCCTCACAGCGGCAGACGGCTGCCTCACACATACATATATATGCGCTCGCTCACATATATTCCAACACTCTCTCTCAACCTTTGTCGCTGTTTTATATACATTATAAATTAACAACAGTATAAGGCTGATCATTTGCAGCTATTTTGCTACAATAAAAAATCTAATAACATTTAAGCTGATTGCGGGATCTAATTTGCTACACTAAAAATCTGATGACAATGAGGCCGATTGCCGATAGCTGGTTCGTTACAATAAAAATCTATAACATTTGTGTCGCTCGTATTCTGCGGTGAGTGGCAGTCTATTTCTGCCATTTCCGAAACCCTTTTAGTTTTCCAGCTTTAGGCATCCCAGCATTCATCCTCATCGTCAGGTATATCTGTATATAAAACATATGTTAGTTTTTATGCAAGTTAATTACTTGCAGAGTACGTTTTTCGTGGCTCACCAATAACCGTTATTAACACACTTTTTTACATCATGCTCTCGTCTTTCGAACATATGTCTTAATTTATTTGCGCTACTAGTTTTGGCGCATGACAAAGTTGCCATATTATCCGAGAATATTTTAATTTGATACAGGTCGTAATTTAAGATAAATTTAATTAAGTTATTTATCAGTTCTTGACATGTCTCACTCATGGAAACATATTCGGCTTGACAAGTTGACGGAGCCACGCTCGTTTGCTTGTGGGTTCTCCACGCTGCTGTGACCAAATAATTTAATTACATATCCACATGTGGTCTCAGAATTTTCGCAATCCGTCAAGCTAACTTCGTAATATGCGGTCATATCATGTCTCTCAGCTTTATATGTCAAACCATAGTGTTTGGTCACTGGCAAATACTGAAACACTCTCTTAACCATCGTCCATTCGAAAACTCGGTCGGATTTACTCGGTGCTTGCTTAATACATTTGTTGCATATGCTATGTCTAGTCTGGTAGAGTTTACTAAATGCAATAGTAATCCTATATCTTCACGATATAGTCTATTCAGTGTTAACTCATTCGTATAATCGCTCTCCTCTCTATTTTTCCTATCTTTATTATTGACTTGAGATGACACTATGGGTTTTACTACTGGTTTAGTCTTATCAAATCCAAATCTTTTTAACATTTCTTCAATACATTGTTCTTGGCTTATACGCAACGTTTTGTCTTTAAAATTTCGTTGAATTTTAATGCCTAAGAACTTTTGCGGTTCTCCAAAATCTTTTCCAAACTCCCTTATCTTATTAAAGTCTTTAATTTCTTGTCCCGCTATTAATATATCGTCCACATATAAAAGCACTATTACAACGCCTGGTTGAGTTGTATTAATAAACAAGCAAGGATGTAAATCATTTGTTTCATATCCTAGTTTAGTCATTGTACTTGAAAATTTATCATTCCATTTCTTCGGACTAATTTTTAAACCGTATAGTGATTCAACTAATTTTTATACGAACTTCTCTCTTAGATCTAATTTTACATTTACTCCTTCTGGTATGATCATTCATTTATATATATACTCGTCAAGATCTCCATACAAGAATTCTGTCTCTATGTCTAGTTGCATTAATTTCAATTCGAATTTATTGGCTATGGCCAAAAAAGCTCTTACTAATGCTAGTCTAGATACCGGAGCATAAGTCTCTCTTAAATCATACACGTTCTTATCTTTAAAGCCTCTGATAACTAATCGTGCTTTATATTTAACATTTCCTTTCTCATCGGTTTTGCGTTTAAACGCCCACCTAGAATCTAGAATATTGGGTTTTCTATCTGTTCTTTTCAAAGTCGATTTTTCTACAATCGTATGAACTCGTTTATTCTTTAATGCATTTAACTCTTCCGAGATTGCTTGATTCTAATTTTTATTTTCCTGTGAACTCATAGCCTCTCGATAGGTGTGAGGATCACCCTGTATTTTAGCTAAAAGTGCATGGTATTTAATATTACTAGTCTCTCTATCAAAATTTATATCCATTGCCTCATCTTGCAATGTAAATAAGATTTTTGCGTCTTTAACCGATTTTCGCGGTCTACCTCTCTTTTTATAATATTAATTTCATTCACCTCAGAAACTCCCTCTGTTTCTATACTAGTTTGATCTTTAGTCTTAGTTATTATAGCATAGATACAGCCAGCAAATTTCCAATATTGGCAATCATTTGTTCTATTAACTCCTTGCTCCGTGCAGCCGGCCTGTCCTGGATCAGGTCTTCCACCAACTTAGATTTCTGTTCAGCCATCAGTTTCTTTACCGTACCCAGGGAAATGTTCTCTTTTTTGTCTTGTGCGGGCATGAGGTCAGGCACAGTTTCTCCTGCTGCTTCTGGGAGCTTCGGCTTCAGCGCGAAGCAGAATACCTTGTCTTCTTCTTGGGTGAGTATATTTCCGAGATCCCTTTCTCAGCTTTACTGAGGTTATGGTCAAATCTAACCAGGGATAGTGGGTTAAGGACAAAGTAAGTTACACCTCCGTTTGTCCTGGTCACATGCAACTCCCTCCTTTGGTGCTCTCGCTCGTCAGCGATGTTGCGCCACTCTCTCTCTATAATTGCTTTCAAGCACTTCCTTGTGGTACCTAGGAATTTTTAAATACAGTTAGAGATTTGGAGTGCATTTGTGACTATATATAAGTATACACACAGGTAAACAAATATAATTTTCATACACTCGTAGTCACCTACTACCACTGTCAAAAGTGATAGTTTCACATCTTGGAGTCTCCTGTCATCCGTTCTTAGGGTTGTAGTGTCAAACTCTTACAATCCAACTTTCTTACCTCTCGTATGGGGCCCCAGAATTAGTTATCGATTGTGTCTTACTTCGGCTAGTTATACAGTCCGGTAGGCTACACTCATATCGTATTTCTGTATTACTTATCATACAATCCTACTGACTCCGCTCGTTCTGTCTTTCTCTATTACTGGCTCACACTCATACACTCTTATATTTGCACAGTCTTACACTCGTACCATCTTACTCTCATTCAGTCTTACGCTCTACAGTCTTACACTCATACACTCTTACAGGTTTTACTGTCATACTCTCATAAATAATTTAAAATTTATGTACACTCGTCCAAACTTACACTCATACACTCTTACTGGCTTAATCAACGCGCATAATCTGATCATTACAATCTTTCACAAATATTCACATCTTAGTACTGTTATTAGAATAATAATAATTAATATCTATGTATGGGTCATTCTTCTGGAAGACAGACTTTCGTCCCGAGGGCAAAAACTAAAAAAATTCTGGAAAAAATATGTTATTGTATGATTTAAAAAATGAAGATTCACCTAATTTCAGCCCTTAATATGATAAGGAAGCTGAGATATGGATATTTATATCGCCAAAAATGTATCTTTTTTGGTCATTTTTAGCCTATTTTCAGAAATTTTCCTCAAATAGAGATTTCACTCGTTTTTAATTTGGAACACATCATTTTCTTTGTCTTTTCAAGTACTTTCAGGAAATAATTATAAACTCCGAGATTACTAAAAACGAGTGCACCTACAGGAAAAACCGTGTAAAGCATTTCTTTCCAATTTTCGTGTTTATAGGCAATATTAAAAACCATCCTATATTATTTACTTTTCATTCTTTTTGAACCTACAAGATTTCATTACGTTCGTTAGTGCAAGACCTGCCATTTCCATTTTTGTAAGCTCAAATTTATCAAATATAACCGAAATGGTGGATCTCCGAATATCTGCTTCTTTTTAATAAAGTCGAAAATAACCCGTATTTGATAATGTCTAGACAAAATCTACTCTAAAAAATTTTTTTGAACGTCAGAAAATATCACATTTTGATAGTACTAATGGCTAAAAAAAATTTTTTCTATGTATTTGCATTTTTATATTTTTGTTTTTAAAATACAAATAATCCTTTTTTCGTTATTTTAACTTATTTAGGGGGTATTATCCCTATAAGTTGTATTTTCCTATATTTACCTGAAATAAAAGAACCAATGCATTAATTATATTTAATACAATATATATCATATATTTGACTATAATTTATGACAATTTTAACATGAAAAATAAAAAAATGTTATGGTAACTTGCTAATATTACTTCAGCAACATATTCTAGCCGCGCGCAGGATCCTGACCAAATCATATGATGGATTTTGCTGTATAATGTCTCAAAATGTCTGTAAAAGACTACTTGAGGACCTAACGCTATTTATATAACCAAGAAATAAGACGCAGAATTTTCTGAAAAAAAATACTGCTCGGTAAGCAAAAAAAAAAAATTCTTAAATTTCTACTTTTTTCATATTTACAATGGTATTTACATGTTAATTGACATTTTGGTTAATTTAAATAGCGTTAGTTCCTCTAGTATGTTATTACAAACATTTTAAGACCTCGTATGTCAAAATCCATCCAATAGTTCCTCCAGGATTTTGTGCGTCGACTCTAAAAACATATAAAAGAGATGTCAATTTAACCCATTAACGCCCAAGTGGACACTTTTTTCACCAGTTTTTCAGAGCTCTCTAGATAGAGTAAATTTGGGCCTAAAAACTTTTTGAATACATGAAGTTTATAGATTTTTCATCCATACCATTCTATGATAACATTCTTGTCGATGACAATGACTCTGTAATTGTCATCGATAAAATGTAACCTTTTCTCCATACGATAACTATAAACTTTATATTAATGAAAATAATTAAAAATTCTCATAAGTAAAGTCCCATATTTTTATATTAAGAGAATAAATAAATCATAGCATTTGGAAAATATAGTTTTTGCTATTTATTCGAAGAGTAATAGGTATAGTCTGATAAAAAGTACATAAAAAAATATATTTATAAGCTACATAAATACATTTTTTGAAGTGTTAAACTGATTCCCCAATAACATTGTCTAATGGCTATTTATATTAGCTAATAGTCATTTTATTTTTGCCAGTACTAATAATAATCTTTATTTATACTTTTTACAAGTTTATACAGTTTTACACTTCTTACATTTACACGTAAATTTATAGTTCTTTACTATGCCTTTATTTCCTTTCACTTTTCACTTTTTCTTCTTCATTCTTCCTTCCTCTTTCTTCCCTCCTTATTCCCTTCTTCTATCCTTACTTGTTAGCGCGTCCTTCCACTCTACTTCTCTTGCTTTCTCCTCCACTCTCATTTCCT
>UELV01101804.1:0-17027 GCA_900490015.1 Megastigmus stigmatizans
CGGTAACACTGACGGTGGATGGACATGAGATTGTATCGCAACCGACCATCAAGTACTTAGGCATCACCATTGATGCAAGGCTAACATTCAAGCAGCATCTTGAAATTGTGAGCGATAAGGCAGCGAAAGTGGGTGCCGCTCTATCACGATTGATGCCAAATGTAGGAGGGGCAAGTCAAAATCGAAGGTTACTCTTAGCTAGTGTAACCACATCGATTATGCTGTACGGGGTCCCAGTATGGGCTGATGCCATGCTGGTCAAAACCTATGCACGAGCGTTGTCTAGCGTGTATAGGCGAATGACATTAAGGGTGGCGTCGGCTTATCGTACGGTATCGGACGAGGCGGTGTGCATCATAGCAGGTACACCGCCCATTGTCCTCATAGCCATGGAGAGAAAGGACGTGTATGAAGCAAGGAAACGTGCAAACGACAACACCCAGAGGGAAATCTAGGAAACCGCAAGAAAGAAGACGATGACTGTATGACAAGCAAGATGGGATGCCAGCGAAAAGGGGTGATGGACACATCGTCTCATACCAAAGCTAGAGGACTGGATTTATAGGAGACATGGGGAAGTTAATTACTACCTCACATAATTTCTCACCAGACATGGATGCTTTCGAGCTTACTTGTACCGGTTTAAGCTAGAAGACACTCCAAGCTGCCCAGTATGTTTCGATGCAAACGAAGATGCAAAGCACGTCTTCTGTGACTGCTCGCGATACCAACAGGAGCGAGAAGTATTCGAGAGTTATCTCCAGACCAGAGTGACTCCCGAATCCATTATGACGACGATGCTGACTTCAGAGGACGGATGGTGCGCTGTCAGTAATTATGCTGCGAGCATAGTCAAAAAGGTCAAGAAAGACGAGGAAGAAAGAAGAAGACGAGAGATGCGGCACGAAGCTGACGACCGGACGATGCGGTAAGAAGTAGACGGAAGAAGTAAAAGTACAGGAAGGGTTGCAAGAGGCAAGGAATTACGACCTCATTCAACAGGAGTAGGCAGAAGCCATACGTTCCCCCGCGAAGGATTGCTTTGCGGCTGTACCGCGGGGATTCTGAACTAAGAAGATAAGAGGTGGGAGTTTTAGTGGCCCGTGCCAGGGGAGTCCCACACGAGGGGAGTCCCGTGCGGCTCCTATCAGTGTATTAAGCATTTCTCCAACTCTTAAAAAAAAAAAAAACACGCACATACTTTGTTTCGCTGGAATATCTAATCCAGATTATTGATCGTGTCATTACGGCGTATAAGTAATATCCTTGCCGAGTCCTGAGCCGCAGCGCTTGGCGTTGAAATAAATCTCGGCTCGTTTCGTCGCGAGAGTGAAAGAGAGAGAGAGAGAGAGAGAGAGAGAGAGACTCGAAGCGCTAAATCGCGAGAGGGAGACGCCGGTCAGCACAAGCGCGAAACAAGCGCATATAAGTGCGATAATGCATGTTCCGGCGTGGCTGCGGAGAACTGCCGCTGTCCCGACGTAGCTGCTCTCGCCATATTCCGAGCTTTATAGGTCTTGTTCTCGATCTTCTTATGTAATTTTCCCGGTCCTGCGCTCTCCTTATCGAGAACCGTCTGAGCCCCGGACCCGTTTATAATGCTATCTCTGTCTTCCCTTCTTGTTTTTAGCTCTTTCTTTTTCATTTGCGCCGCGCTCTTTTTGCTCGACGAGGAGATGCGAAAAATGCGGCACTGCCGCCGTGTGTCGGTGTCGGGCCGCTTTGTGCGTCTTTACACGCTATACCGATACATTTGCGCTGGCAACAAATTGACGTTTATCGGCGATCGAAGGAAGCAACTACATGGCACGTACGCTTCCCTCGGGGATGTCGTCAAGAGAAGTTGAGCACCTCGAGGATGATAAAGAAGCTGTAGTGACGTAAGATTTGGTATACCGTACGCTTCATGCGTCACTGCCTTGGATGAAAGATTTGAGTGAATCGAAAAGGGTGAAAGGAACGGTCGAGCTAAAACCGTAAAGTAAATACAACATTATTAAAATTTTTCCTATGTAGCGCATACGGATTATGTGGATTTCGGAGGAGGATGTCGGAGTGAATGCTAATGCCAACAAGTCAAATTTCCTATTATATTTTTTATTTTTGAATTTTTCTCGTACACTTCTGTTAAGCGAGATATATTGAGCTAGTAAAAGAACTTCGCAAACTCTCTAAATCTAAGAAAATGGGTGATTTTTAACAAAGAAATTTTGTCACTCGATAAAATAAAGTCATTAAGATCACTCTTTGTTTATGTGTCAAACCAATAACTCTATATATTACATACAAGCGATAGTTTATGTAAAATGACTCAATATAGAATGATTTAGTGTACCCCTCGATTAAAAGATTGATATTATCACGCGTTTAGATTTAGAGAGTATGACTCATGGGTATACGATAAAAAAAAACATACAAAAATCTCAACCCAATAATCATGCATATCTACAACGTACATTCTAACATAGAGCTTTTGACATTCCCTTGAAAGCAAAATGTGAAAGGATCTTGTTGGGTTCCATTTTACCAAAACCTAAATAACTTGTTCCAAAATATCAGTACTATTAAGTACTTGATAATTTATTATTCATAAAAATATCCACAAAACGAGTTCAATAGAGTGGCAAGACTTTCTTTTTTAGATTATTAATGAATGTATGATAAGTAATACAAAATTGATCGGTAACGTTCATGTCCGTGATAATTCTTAAAAAGTTCTATTCTATTTAGAACTTTACATTTATTAAAGTCATATTAGATACATGAAGTTCCTCCATAATAGAGAAACGTTACCATGAATTTCTAGCGTCATTAATCATAAGTGTATGATATTCCCCCATTAAAAATGCTCGATTAAAACCGATTATTCCGGAGCGCAATTGTGCATTATAAATCGGTTCTACTGTGGTTTTATGTGAAATTGATTAATCGATTATTGTACATAATCCATAAAAAGAATTATAAATACATGTTTATAGCAAGTTAAAACATTTAGCCATTTTGTATCAAATGTATATCGCACACTTTTTTTCATCTAAAATTTACCTTGTAACATACATTTTTCAGAAAACTATATATCGGGCGTCCAAGCTTATATCAATAAAATATAGTTTATCACGTAAACATAGACACTGTAATTCATTTAATTTTCGCAACTCTTTCACATATATAACCGTTTTCTTTCATTTTAATAGGTCAAACACTACGAGTGCATTACTTTGTGCCAAACTTGCACAATAGCATTAAAAAATGTCATAATTTAAAGCAAATAGTAAAAATAGATCGATCTAGATTCAGTGATAGCTCAGCCTGTAACTGATGAAACTAAAGTCTTGTCTTACATTTCTAGGTAAATGTATACCGGCACAACCGACTTATACACACTTCCAAATGGAGAGGAAATCGTGATAAAAATTGAGGTTAACTGACACACGTCCGCTATCTTTTCGGCCAACATGCATCAAAAAAACGTAAATATGCCAAGAAAACGTTGTTTGCGCCGCAGACACATGAGAAGCTGTGTTAATTTTCTCGGATCTTTCTGCATCTTCAAAAGAAGAAAAAGAATGTATACTGGAAGGTGAGCGACGAAGCTAGCGCCGAAAGCTGATAAATGTGGATAATTTAAATGTATTTATTCTAATAGGTATTCTTTTGTATGACTATAAAATATCCGCAGCCAATTATATTTCGTTGAAAAAAATCAGTACTTGTACGTTATTATAAACAGTTTGTCTGTGAAACAACGCATACGGAGCTGTATATATTTATTTCGAAGCGAAATTTGACTTGGAGGGGAATTTTCTAAATTAAACGTCTTTCATATACTAAAAGATAGTTTATGTTCTGCAGATTTCCCTTGTAACTTTATTATCTGTAAGTGTGAGCATCTTTGGAATATTTTTAATGGTATAACAATTCATTATTCTGTTCAAATGTCAATTAATATATATTTTCAACAAAATTACCAAAACATTAGAATCTCAATTCGACTATCGGCTCGTAAATACCTACGGCTGAATCATGGCATGTTGTAATCGGTATAGAACACGATTCTACGCACATCAATCGTATTTCATTCGGTTGCAGTCGATGCGCCGATGATCGAGTCGGCAATAATTCCAGCGAGGAGCGACCATCAGAATATTCCGCCGGCGCGCGGTAGTCCGATGACTGGTTCTCGTCATTCTTAGAAACTTAATGTCGCGCACGACCTTGGGGCTACTTTCGCTTAAGTTCGAGAGAGAACTCGAAGAGCGTCGTCACGACGCGACGCGCAGCCGCAGCATCCCGATTTTCGTGCGCCTTCGCGCTGATGCTCACGTATACGTTATATATACTGCACTCCACTCTCCATCATGCCGATGTACGTGCACCTACTCACGAGACCAGCGAACCACAAAGTTGCTTAAAATATAACGCGACTTTATAGTTTTTTTTTTCTTTTTCATTATTCTTATGCGCAATGTAAGATATTGGACTGGAAGTCTCATACTTACGAAGTAAGTTAAGTAAGTTATAAATTACTCACCTGTATCGGTACTATTACGCGGAATCAAATATTAAAGGAAACGTTATTTGGAATAATATTACAATTGCAGACAGCTGCAAAGTTAAAAGAAAAGTTACTATTATATGGCTAGTAGGTTTATTACGTTTCTAGCAGGATTTCATAGACAGTTATAATGGTTAAGCTTTATCAGGAGTATAAGTCATCTCGATTTTTATACGATCTGCGCTTGCAGTAATATCCTGTGTTCTAATCCTCGCCACTATATTTCTTTCTATGTAGAACAGTCAGAAATAAATGAACTCGAGTGAAAACTATTATTGGTGACGCACCTACGTAATATAGTACAGCGTTATATGCTTGTACTATATTAAATGTGCGTATAGTACAGCCGTTCTTTTTATGGAATTATTATTTGAAAATGTAATTTATTCTATATTACAAGATAATTTTTTTAAAAAGATACCAGCGATTTTGGAATAAAAAAAGTCTTTAGAGTATAAATAGAGTATAATAATGCATAAAAGGTATGATACTTAAAAAAGATGATGACCTTATTTGAAGGGAAAATTAAAAAATGATTAGATACCTGAAAATCAATGTCTTGCCTTATTCTTCTGTTTCTATTGTATACTTCCATATATTGAGGGTAAGATCACCAAGATCTTTATGAAAACATTTTCCTTTAAATAAAAGGGCCAATTTTTTTGGTACATATCTCTTAAAAGTAATACTATAAGTTTCATATCTATACCTTGTAATATTTTCTAAACAATTACTAAATATTTTTCTTCAAGTTTTACGTAGAGTGATGAAATAATATTATTATATAATTTTGATATAAAGGCCCTTAGCGAGACAAAAAGAATTAAATACGCATACTACCTCTGTTTGAATTTCTGATCAACTATAAGCAGATGACAGCATCACATTCCTATTCAACTTCATTATCATAAAAACATACATCAACGAAATTTTTCAAGCTTTGTATGCAGATTTTAATTATTAAATTATCATTTACAATAATTAATAAAGAGATTTTATTGATGAGTTAAACCGAACTTTGTAAGTATTAAATTTCGTTAAACCATTTTTCTAAATTTAATATTTATGAATCTACCAAAAATTCAGATTCGAAAAGTTACTCTGTACTTACTACAATCCCTATTACTAGACATTGATAATTGTCGTTTCTGTATAATTACATTTTTACAAGAAATGAAACAATACACGTAAAACGATATTAAAGCATGTTCACTTAAGAAGAAAATTTTATTGCTAAGAGTAAACGTAAACTAAACAAAAACAATGATAATTTTCAGTCATTAAACTTGGCAAAAACAATATTTGCTTTTGTTACAATTACTACTTCATCCGTTACAGAGCAATGGAATCACAATAATCAGTGTACATATTATTGAAAAGAACGGGGGCATTAGTTTCCTCTTGAAGCTATTGTACGTTAAATTTAGAAAATGAATGGATACGCTGTTTGTAGTAATAATGAAATTCATTAGTGCGAACGAAATTAGATGTGAAGTTTTTGTATTGAAGTAAATTCCCTCGTAGCCTCGCGTAGAAAAAAGAGAAAACAGTTACTATATCATGATGGATCAAAAAAGAAGTAAAAAAAAGAATTATTTTTACGAAATAGGAGTCTCGACTCATATAGCTATCCTTTACCTATCAACATAATCCGCGGCCATAAAACTATAACGCAAAGCGAAGAATGCGGTGCACAAGTGTTTACGAAAGGTAAGAAGGTAGTAAGCGCGAGAGTGTGAGATAGAGGAGGCGAGAAAGATCAGATAGAGATGGCAAAAGTGATGATTTATTTTGCGCAGTATTTAACGGCTTATAGACGCCATATCACTTTAGCTAAAAATAATATCTCACTTTTAGAATTTTGTTATTAATAATTCATATAGAAGATTCCTGGAAGTATTTAGGTGAACGAGATTTATGGCATTAAGTTTTATGATTTTGATTCATTGGTGCAATGAAAATTATATAATGCATATAAATAAAGAATTTGAAGAAATTTCAAGGGGGATTTACTATGTCACTCGTATATGACAAATTACAAGTCTATACAAGTATAAAACTGATCACTGCAAATGTCAAAGCCAAAAGCCAATCTTGTTTATCGCAAAGCATTGATATAATTTTTTTCGTTAAAATATTATCTTATATATAACCAGTTTGCACACAGAATCATCGGTTCACTTGCTAAATAGTAAATAATGATTATAATACTCTATATTGGTCCAGATCGTCGGTCGAAGTAATCGTACCATCCGCCAACATCCCGCTTTACAATTCTCTACAATCCATTAGTCCATTGTCGAAAAAAGGCAAGAATTAAGGCATTGTCTTAAAAAAAAGGTCGAGATCGGTGACTCAATGGAGGCAGATTCGCTGCACGATCATCGAGATCAATATATAGATCCCGAGAGAAGCGCTTATAATATAGTCCAATACGTATACTCGGTATCCTCGAGGAAGCATCGAACCGGTTGTGTCGCTCGCAACCTCATCCTGGCTGCTTCGTATATACGTACACACACATCGCCTCTGCGCGTTCCAGCTCCACAGAGTCAGAGAGAGAGAGAGAGAGAGAGAGAGAGAGTGAGCCGGTCTCAGAGAGCGAGATGTATATATGTATATATGCACGACGTCTTGCGGGCGCGCGCGCGCGCGCGGGTAAATGGCGTAGATTGTGGTTCTCCCATTTACCCAGTTCCTCTCGTGCACGCTCGCGCGCTCGCTCGCTCGCTTGCGCGAGTTATGTAACCAAGTGAAAGTGGCACAGTACCGCGAACACACACACTCACACACTTACACACACCGACATCCTGCTGTTGCTCCGTGTCTGTGTAGCTGCGGCCGAGTCGCTGCTGCTGCTGCTGCTGCTGCTGCTGCTGCTGCTGTTGCTGCTGCCAGCGAGCGGAGAGAGACGCGCGCGGCATCGCGCATTATGTGCCTATACTACGATCGCGCTGAGCCCACCGCCGCCAAGCCTAGATCCATTTCGAATGGGAATCCTCGGGAGTTTGAAGCGTGTACGCGGCTCCCATATGCACACGGAGCCACTTTGCTTCCATCTTCCTTATCCTCTCTTTTTTTATATTATTATTATGTAGATACTCGTGCGCGAAGTTCTCCCGATGCATTTCGGTGATGTTCCAGTTCACTTGGCAGATTATTTTTTTCGGTGCACGATGCGTTTCGCTTTGCACAAAATGTTTGAAACGCGGAGGAACGCGGTGATAATACCCACATTATAGGTGCACTTACTTTTTGCATCATCGTAATAAATTGTTATCGATTTCTTTATGGAATTACATGTGACAACTATTTTTCTTTTTATTCTTTTTTCTTGCTCGTTGTAGTCGCTATTTAAAATACCGTTAAATGCTGATTTAAGTATAGATGTGATCGTGCTGAGCCCGAGGGCCGGCAAAGTTGGCGATGAGGTGCGAACATTGTATATTTCTATGCTGAGGGCGTGACAATTGCATTTCTTAAAATTGCCACAAGGCGCAAAATATGACTTTACGCCTATACTGCATTGAAAATACCATTTACAATGACGTAGACACGATATTTTTATGAATTCAACGTATAAGACTAAGAATCAACCTATTGATATGGAACATTTTCCGAATGCCCCAGAAAGCGCGTAACCCTAAACAAAACCGAATTCCTCAAACAGATATCGAACTCGAATTCCTCGATACTCCGCAGAGATACACCAGTGAAACCCAAAGACGCATCGATAGAACCATAAAGTCGCAGTTGTCTCGACTTCGGGGTGGCCAACGAAATCTCTGTCCCTTGCTGCTAGGAGGCCCACTGCACTCGAGAATATACAGCTGTACTCGCAGAGTTTATCTTCAAGTGTAAACAGACAGTGGCGCAATATGCCGCGGCGGCGATTTTCTATCCGCAGCCGGTCTGGCTTGATCGGTTATCGAGGTGGATGCTGGGCTACCGAGAGCGCGGCTCGCACACCAGCTCCTATGTACTGATATACACTGCACCGCCGCCGCAGCCGCGGCTTTCGAGAGGGAAAGGAATTCACCATTTTGTCGTAGGAACGCAAGAAAAAGGGAAAGGTTGATTACGCGATTAGATATGCATTTTCGACCGGCGCGTTGTCTCTCTTGTGCTCTCTGCTCCGTGTACAATAGTATATCTGTATAGTGGATATATAGTGGCTAAAGTCGCGTGCTCGAATAATATACAGGAGCCGATTGGCGCCCCCTTTATTACCGATCTCTTATTGCAGTCGGCTGACCACGGTAACTATATTGAGCTGTATGTCTGGCCAGAAAGCGACCTCTTGTGTAGTTTCCAGTGCAGCCGAAATTTCGAGGCTGCTATAACTGTTGAGATATAAGCTGCTTTGGCTACGCAGTTTTATCGCTCCGACGTTGAATTCTGAATTGGCTTGTTTAAGAATTCGTTTTGAGATGCGATTATATATTGTTGTTTAATGAATCTGAACAAATTAAATAAATATAACTATTGTAATGTATGAAATTATTACGAAAGATTTATATTATATCGGTTTTCTTCAAGTTTAATTTTCATGTCATTGATCAGAAATAGAAATTTTCTTTTAGAATTATCTTTGATCTCTCTGCCACTAAATAATTAGTGGTATTAGAATTTCAGTTTTTAAAAGTTGATGAAAGAAATTGCATTTATCTAAGATATTTTCATCAAATGAAAAAAGGTTTTCCCAGCTCTCCCCCTATTTTCCAAGGAAAATACACTAGTTTAATGGGAAAAGCTAATTCTCATACGTGTCTCAAATACGATGCAATGATTATATAAGTATAAAGGTATCACTTTTTAATCAAATGAAGTAACAATAATCACATGATGAACGGTATAAAAAAGCTTCTATTGTAATTAGTTCAGACAACTTTTTTAGCTACTGTATGTATAACTTAATTAAGTTTCAAGATTTTGCAATGTACATTAACGTCATACATTAACATATTAATCTCAGTAACTAATTCACAGTATTTTTTTAAGGTTTCAGCAATCTGAGAAGTAAACACCACTTGTTTACTCAAATGCCTACACGCAAATCAAAGCGTTTATTCTGTACATAAGATACGCATAAGAGGCATTCGCATAATTCCTAACCTAATTAGAGTATTCGTACCGGTAAAACTAATTACTGGTGGTTTCTTTTTATTAATTAATGTAGAAAACCAATGAATTGCATATTGTAGATTGTAAGTATGCAATATTATTTTCTAGCTTACAACGACTACAAATGGTTATAGAGGTTATATCCTTTTTTCATTATTCGCAAATGTACCAAAGACACGGTAAAGAGACAAGGCACAGTAATCAGTACCGATACCCTAATTTGGATATCTGAATTACAAAAATGTTAAATTATCATAATAGCTACATAAAATAAATTGTAAAATATAAATATCTGCGATTCGAAAGCAAAACATTTCATGCTTTCGAGCTGAGAAGCGAAGCGTATATAAAAAAAAATACTAGAAAAAAAGTAAGGTAGAAGTGGAAGGAATGGGGGGCAATCGTATATAGCGATTGAGAAACACACGACGAAGTTGAACGCGAGCGGCAGAAAAAGGTCGCGCATTCGAAATCTATTTCAAGTAAATTTGGAGCAAAAAATCGGTCAACTCTCGCGGTGGAAATTCGTTGGTTCGCTCGCAGCTCTTCTCGCGCTCCTCGGCTCCAAAGACTTTTTTCGAGGGAAAAACGTAGTCACGAAGTCTCGCGGCAAGATAGACAGTCGCAGAGTTTGAGCCTCACTTATAACACATAGGCATATAAACACATACACTCACACACATATACACACTCACACGCAAACGAACTCGAGTTTCGAACGGGTTATATAACAGCTTAATTACTCTGGCCCATTTTCACGAGGCATTGTCTCGATGAAGGCACTTACTTTCGAACCTCGTGCCCGCGGAGTATAATGTGGTATATACCAGCCGCGGCCAAAGTGCATTAGCTCAGACTCGCTACACTAATCGCGACTCTCTCTCTCTCTCTCTCTTTCTCTCTCACTCGATTTGTGTTGCTCTCCCGCGAACGCAATTGCACAATATGGTATTTTTTTACGCCTCGGTTACCGGGGTCCCGATTATCACCGCGGATCGCGACTCCTCCCCGCGTTGTCTTGGTCATATTTGCTTCCACGTAAGACTGATCTGTTTCTTTTCGCGGGATGTACCTATACCTTATTGTTTTTCGCTGAATTTGACGGTGTGCTCAGTTATGCGAGGACTTGTACACGGAGTAGGTATTTGTTGAATGGAACGTAATATACTATAGCTAGACGATGCGTTGATATGTTGTATTGCTTGCCAAATGGAAGAAATCGATAAGCGTATAATTGTAATATAGTTCTGGTAAATCCGTAATTGGTTTTCATTTTAGACTCTTGTTCGATTTATAAGGTATTAAAGCATTTTCAATTTGGGTAAAAAATATTTAATATCATAAAGCAATCTATAAATATTAATAGACTTATAAACAAATTCTCTGTAATGTATACAATTTTACTTCGGACATCTATTATCATCAAACATTACTTCTATTAAGACTCCGTTTGGAGGTACAAATTCTATTAAATGTTACGCCATTTTATTAAATAACTATATGAATTAACCGGCTATTTACTTGCAGACACCCTTTATCAGCACTGTTTATCAGGAAATTCAAAGCTTCACTGTGAACCCATGTTTGTGTCACAAATTTTCCACACTAGGAAGTGTGTTGCATATATATGTTTCTGCAGTAAAATCTGTGACCCAAACGTGTTACTTTATCACACTTGGATTTGCCGTATTTTCGATTCGAGAAAATTGAGCAAATAGCAAATAATGTTATTTTATTGACAAACACAATTATATGCATTTAATAGTAGCTAAATCGCGTTACCACTAGAATGCAGTTACAATTAGCAATAACTGCAGATCAGGAGCAAGATAACAGCAAGTTGTACACAAAGAGACAATCGGATAATTGACAACTTTAACAAGAGCATTCATCTGGTCTCGGAATATTATTATGTGCGAGATTTAAAGATTATAACGTGCAAAAGTCAACTAAGCTCGGTTCGAGTATTTTATAAGAATGAAAAGGCATTTCTATAATTTTCTCCATGAATCGACTAAAACTAAGGTTCTTCTCCCAGTTTCATATAATCATTATGTGCGAGTTACAAGACGATTATAGCCTTTGTAATTGATCACCGATGATCAGCAGCTTACCGAAAATCCGTGACAACTGAAAATCACTTATCGCTGCGCCCAAAGCTTTCATTTCCACCGTCGTAACAGTAGAAAATAGAAGAAGAAAAAAGAAAATATTAAAGAAATTATTTGGTACCACGAAACTTTCATTCTAACGATATCATCAGAACAATATATAAAGAATATGTATAATACCGCTAGCCAGTGCGGATGAGAATCGAATTATTCCTCGAGTTATATATAAAACCACAAAAGCGTTAAAATTTCGTGGAAAGTGCGTAGGTCTTGATAATTGTCCCGATGAACGAAAGTTTCTTTTCTTTCTTTCGTTTCTTTCCCGAAGCTCCGCCGCCATAGCGAAAGAGAAGATTTTTACGACTTCCGCCCACCGACTCGTACATGTGTATATAAATATACATGTAGACTCGGTCGGATCCACTCGCTCCCCGGATTGCTAAATTATTCAGATAATAATGCGAGCTCGAGCATGGCGCGCGAACGCGTGAATAATAACAATGACCGGGAGTCCGACTCTCACTTTCAAAACTCTGCGCCTCGGCGACAATTAGAAAGTCACGTATACACATACAGAGGCGACGGCTCAGCGGCAATTTGAGGAGAGGAAGAAAAAAAAGAGTGCGGCGGTTCGATATCTGCTCTTATAAAACTAGCTGGGATTTGAAGAAAATAAAATAGAAAAGATCTGTGGTGACCCAATTATTTGGGATGACTTTTCACCGGGTATAGATTCAGGGGCGAGTTCAGGGGGGGGGGGGACAATGTGACTATGCGCTCGCTTTACCTTTCATGTCCGCAATTTTCATACGATTACGTAAGCATTCAGGTGACAGTTCGTCGTGTGCTGAATTCGTTTACTCGGGCGCGGTTTATTTTCTGAATAAATTGAAAATTAGGTATATTTTAACGTCAGACCTGTATCATTACTATAATAAGCGGAGCCAACTAGCTCATAAATTTTGACGATATTGAAAAATTTTTTGGATGAAAATCGTTGAATTATTTATTACTGTTTTTATACTCAATCAGTTGACGAGAAAAATTTATTTTATTGCTGAGTATAAAATATATTTTTTGCGACAAAAACCGTTTGGAGAGAGAGAGAGAAATCCCGGTTATTGTTGTCCCCTTCGCGCGAGCACCAAACTCAACGTTATGTTTACGTTTTTAACTGTTTTTCTCTTAATAGGTTGGTAACAAACTTCGGCCATGGTAATTTTTATTTTTTCTTATTTATTTAGAATAAGTATTTTTTAATAGATTTTCTGTTCTATCGTAGTTATTTTTTCATGATCTCTCATTTAGGTATTCTTAAAACGCCCAATTTTTCGTGAATTGTATCTTAAAAAATCGACTGGTAAAAAATATTGAAATAATTCAGGGTAACTTCTGAAACTCTAAAATACAATATACTGCAATTGTATGCCGATCTCTAATTTTTCATTAAACTACCAAACCTCTTCAACCATAATGTGCAGAAACCACGAAATAAAAAAAATAAGGTATTTGTCATCATGTCCTTCTTCGGAAAATATATAAGTTTCACGGTATAACCAAACCGACTATATGTGGGTGCCACACAAATTGACTCACGAAAAATCACGAGAAACTCTCTTTTAACCGGACGCTTGAGGCTCAACGCGGTTCGCTGTCTCTCTTTGTCACTTCCTGTGTTTGAATTACGAATCTCTTATCGAAAGTGGCTTTCGGTATACTGCGAAAGTCTCTTTATGTCATTTACACACGTACATAACTTTTACTTCGCGTCAAAAAGATTTTTATACAAAGGGCTCTAAAGACTACCATCAATTAAATAATAATCAAAAAACGTATAATGTCGCCGATGGAGTAAAAAATAAAGATTAAATACAAAAACTTAAGAATTTGGAAGAAAAAAAAACATTTTCCATAACAATGTGACTTTCTATCGGCTCGGAATAATTCGCATTCGTCTCTCGGCATCATCTTCGACGTACAGTTTTAGATAATAGAAAATCGATTGGAACGATAGAATCTGTGACAGAAAAAAAGCAAGAACTGCTCAGGGCTATCACACTCGGGGTCTTCGTATAGCCGCAATAACTCGTATATATGTACAGCAAGCCATTCCAGCATATCCATTAAATCTAACCCAGCTTTAGCGGCTAATGCAATAAATAATAGAAATAATAGTCGGGCTCTATCATAACTGTTGCCGGTAATAAATTATTGGTAAAATCTCAAAAAGCATCGGCTGCATATCGCCAACGTATATATACGTCTATTGAATTCATAGCTGACAAAAGCCAATAGCTCTGCGCTCCTTACCACCGTCGATTTAAAACACCATCAGCAATTTCGTCCCATAATATTAATACTTTGCCAGCGCGCGCGCGAATCATTCGAGAAGAACAAAGACAGAGAGAAGTGCTTTTACGATCTCAACTATAGCCAGAGTGTGTGTGTGTGTTACCGTAAATCTTCATTGGCTGGCGGCGGTCACGAGAAGTGTACAGTGTATTTAATTGAGCTTGGGGGTCTCCCGTCACATTTAACATCGATATTAAAGCGAGAGCCGCGCGCGCATGTACGTATTACACATATAGAAGCTTATAAGCGGACAGCTGCACTTGAAGAAGTCCGCTCGTGTCTATACCTAAACGGAGATATATAATTGCGGAATTGCTCAATGTGTGCAATACAGCTCGAGGAGTCGCTGCACACCGCGCGAAAAACCATGCCGTGATTGACGTCGCATCCGCAGGGTTTTAAAACTGTTTTGCACAAACATGGGTTGGATGGGAGGGGGAGAATTTATTTCTCTTTTTCGCCTCGACGTTGAGTTCTCGCTTGATCCGCGCTGCACTTATTATTTATTGGGATGTGTCTGCGAGCGTCACGTCCTAATGTCAGCTGTTGAACGTACCAACACCGGCAGACTCCACTGCAGCCTTCTTCGGTATACTCACACTTTTTCTTATATAAATGAAATTATCTAGATTACTGACTAGATAGAGAATATTAGGTACTTTTTTGGTTACGTATATTGCATAATGCATTTGCTTTGCCCAGATTGAATGAAAAGAATGAAATCTAAGCGAAAGGAGATTATATTTAATGCCCTAAAAGTAAATTAATGCTTCTTAAACTAAATTCGATTTTATTAATGCTGTTTGTGTTTTTGATGCTGTTTCCCGTGTAATATCGAAGGTATTTTATTTAGTAGTTCTTTACATAGATTCCAATGTGTTTGAACAAATCAAATCGTTTAATTATTTTTCAGATATGCTTCTTAGATAAGCTAAAACTGTTTAATCTGAGACTGTAATACTTTATTGGATTCAGTTATAATTACAAAAATGCAGTATATTAATTAATTATACTAAAAAATTTTTTTTTGGGATCATTTAGTTTTTGATTGTTCATTTATTTTTTAACACTGTTCGATGGCGGCATCCAAAATTTCACGATTGATAAAATAATTGTTTAATTTATTATTAAAATATTTCGATAATCGTTAGCATAAGCAGTTAAAAAGCCCTTATTGAATTCCTATGCTCTTTTAAAATAGCCTCGAAAAAGGCAGTAAAAGGTATAGCAAATTTCCTACTTGCCCCTCGAGTCCCTGCTAATTGAGGAATCCCGCACTGATAAAAAAAATCGAAAATACCTTCGCTTCGTTTAGCGAGCAATTCGCAAAGGTACCGAGAAATCCATAAGGGACCGTAGAGGCTAAAAGAGTTCGGCGAACTGGTTGATCCGATAGAATCTTAATTATAACCTATATCTCCAACAACGAGGAAAGAGGGGAAAAAAACAATTGGCAGGGTGCAGATGGTGATCGGTTGGAGTATACACTGAGCGAACATGTTATAGAGGGAGAGAGAAAGAGAGAGAGAGAGTGTAAAAATCGGCAAAAGCGGGAAAAAAAAGAACAGGAGCGCGCGCGCGAGTGACTAAGCGGCAAAATCGTAGCCGCTACTGCGTGTCGCGCGGGCAGTCAGCCAGAGAGCCAAGCGAGCGAGCGAGCGAACGAGCGCGAGAGAGCCGAGTCAAAGTAGGCTGTTATTTAACGATTTTAGTGAAACGATCGCTCGCGCGGCGAGCAGCGCGCGGGGCATTATACAATTCGGCCTAGATTCTGAGTCACGGAGCCGCGTCACGGATCGTGAGTCAGACCAAGAGTGTATTATATACGCGATAGCTACTAGGCCCCCGACTCCATCTTCTGCTGCTGCAGTGTAGCCCTCCGGCTTGCAACTACACACCCCGCGCATAGCAGTGCTGGAGATTTGGAGACTTGGGAAGGTGGGATGGAATATTCGCACGATAGACGCCCCTTCGAACGCTCCGTATACGTCAGCCGAGACGACGATCGGATGCTGTTGGGCTCGGAACCGTTGGAATTGCCAGCAGTTGGGTTTTCTTCTGCATGTGATATACGATTTCGTATGAGATAATGCAGTGAACAAGAATATTTAATTTATTTAAATTTTTCATGCTTATACATAATTATTTTTCGAAATCGGTCATGCTTTACGTTATCCAAAATGATATGAGAACTTATTTCAGAGGTCAATTTGAATTTGAATTCTCGAACTGAAAAGAAGTTATGGAATTGATAATGACTATATGTACATCTCTTTCTACAGAGTAGTTTCATTAATTTTAATTCCTGAGCGAGTAAATCTTTTAGATCTCGATAATTCTGACTAGAAAATAATGTTCCCTTTAACGTCAATATTCCCGTAATACGAGGGGTATTCAAAAAGTAAGTTTCCCTAGTTTGGCGTTTCTATCAGACGCCGCCTAGCGGACTTGAGCTGATCAAAGTTTCAGTTTAGGTTCTACCGATAAGAGCGGAATTGGTTTTGGTGGCCAAGAATACTTTTTTCAGCAGTACGAGCTCGACAATCATGGAGCTACCAGTGCAAAGCGGGTCCGATTGTGAATTACGTGCGGTTATCCGTTTTTTAACTGCAAAAGGGTTAAACGGTAATCAGATTCACAGTGAATTGGTGACTATTTATGATAAAGACTGTATGATTTGCAGATGGTGCCAAGATGGCGCACAGATTTTCTCGAGGGACGCGCAGAAGTGCACGATGAGCAGCGTGCAGTTCTGCCAAAAAAAAACACAAACCTTACTTCAGAAATTCAAATGGAACATTTTCGACCACCCACCTTACTCTCCAGACCTCGCACCAAGTGACTATTTCCTTTTCCCAAAGTTAAAAGAAAGTTTGGATGGCCAG